>JASAND010006813.1:0-22534 GCA_030248195.1 Trissonchulus latispiculum
TGCGACACGGTAGGGCCCACCACCATCAGGGTGCCCCCCAGCAACATGGATAGGTCCTAGAGCAAAACTAATGGGCCCTTTAGATTCACCATATAGGGGTTCCTATTCGAATACAAAACCTCAGCCCAGCAGCTCTTATGTGTAGGGCTCCACAGTCCGTAGACCCAGACCCCCCCTTTTACACGTTAACTAGTGACCCCTGGCCAGGGCGCCACAGGAGACCTGCCGACATCTAATATAGCCTATGCAGTAGTCCACCCTGGGGTCATGCCAAAACCCCAATATGAGAGCCCAGCTTCGCTCGGTGCGTTCTATTTCGAAGCTACAAAATTTTCGGACTTGGTTTTTTTTCGGGGGTCACCTGGGGGGTCCCCACCGGGGGGGTGGGGCCATCTGGGAGGGTCCGGGAACCGCGGAAAGTAATTTCCCCGGAATTGCGGAACTTTTTGTACAAAAAAAACCTAAAATAGTACGGCTCTGAAGGGTCTTCCGACCTGCACCCCTGGGGGGAAAAAATGGAGAGAAACGCGACCTGCACGGGGGGGGGGGCCAATTTTCATATCTCAAGATCTACCCGGCCGATCCGGCTGAAATTTTCACAGCATGTACCCCTGCCCACAGGCTCTTCACACACCAAGTTTCAGCCCGATCGGTCCACTCCTCCGCTGGCCACAGGCCAAACAATGTCCAGATTATACACATTGCGTCAAATTTTCCCTATTCTAGGGGGAGCGCTATCGCGCTCCCCCTAATATGAGCCAACATCTAAATAAGTAGAGGACAAGATGTAAACGTCTAACATGAGCCGCTACGTTTCTCTTGGGCTCATATTGACGCTCACTTTGGTTACGCCTGTGGTACGTGTCCTCTAAACAGACATTGTTAAACCTAGCCAGAAAAGACTGAATATTAATACTGGCGCATACGTTTTAAGCAAAAATCAGAATTGCCTGATTTTTCAACTTCGCTTCAAAACATTTGTTTGTTTTTCGACGTTGCTTCTAGATCTCACTATACGTATGTATATACATGTATATATATAAATTATTAACAAAAGCAACTAATATAAACCAGAATAAGGCAATAAAAATTAGAACTGTCACAGACGATATATACCTGGGCTTATTCTAGTGGGGGGGGGGGGGGGTGGGGGGGCCCCCCCCCAAATAAACACCCTTCCCCCCCCAAAAATCGTTCCCCCCCCCAAAAATCGCCCCCCCCCAAAAAAAAGTGGGTGCCCCTTTTGGTACCAACTTTTGCCCTGAAAAAAATCGCTCAGAAGGCCAAATTTTCAAAAATTTTCCGGCTTCGCCGGAGATTTTTACTCAATTTTTGCCCTTTTCAACACTAAATCTGCTTATTTTTGCTATGAAAATCAACTTTTATACTATATGCCAGAAAAATAGCGCTATTTTTAGCATATTTTTCGAAAAATTTTCGCCCCCCCCCCAAAAATTCCTTGCCCCTCGGACCTTTGGGGGGCCCCCCCAAGAAGCCCCCCCCCAAGAAAAAATCCCTAGAATAAGCCCAGTATACTTACCTAGAGAGATTTCATCCAGCCATACCATTCTTGCATATGCAAACCGTTCTAACCTTATGACTATCTGAAAAAAGCCTTTGTATATATATATAAAAAATATATTAGCCATTTCATTTGCGTCAATATGAGCCCAAGAGAAACGTAGCGGCTCATGTTAGACGTTTACATCTTGTCCTCTACTTATTTAGATGTTGGCTCATATTAAACATTTTAAATCTTGTCCTCAGCACGTTTAAATGTTGGCCATAATAGCTCATATTTAACTTTTTCATGCGACTGCAAGGAGCATTTTTCCTACTTGTCCTTATCCAATTTTTGGTAGTGTAAGGTCCCCCAACCACAACACCGAAAAACGCTGTTCCAGCGGGTTGGACCAGTGGTCAATAGGCCACCTAGACCGTAGTGACCAGTGGTCACTTCCTTCGGTTTCGAAAATATGCCCATTGAAACGAGCGCAGTCGATTTGCTATATATGCCCCCAACCAAACCGCAGAAAAACGTTGTTTTGGGGTTTGACCAATGGTCAATAGGCCACCTAGACCGTAGTGACCAGTGGTCACTTCCGTCGGTTTCGACAATACGCCCATTGAAACGAGCATAGTCGATTTTCTATATGCCCCCAACCAAAACGCTGAAAAACGAAGTTTAAGGGGGTTTGACCATTGGTCAATAGGCAACCTAGACCAGTGGTCACTTCCGTCGGTTCCGAAAATATGCCCATTGAAACGAGCATAGTCGATTTACTATATATGCCTCCAACCAAAACGCCGAAAAGCGCTGTTTTAAGGGGTTCGACCACTGGTCAATAGGCCCCATAGACCGTAGTGACCACTGGTCACTTCCCTCGTTTTCGGCAATATGCCCATTGAAACGAGCGTAGTCGATTTACTATATATGCCCCTACCAAAACGCCGAAAAGCGTTGTTTTAAGGGGTTCGACCACTGGTCAATAGGCCCCATAGACCGTAGTGACCACTGGTCACTTCCCTCGATTTCGGCAATATGCCCAATGAAACGAGCATAGTCGATTTATTATATATGCCTCCAACCAAAACGCCGAAAAACGCTGTTTTAGGGGGTTTGACCAGTGGTCAATAGGACACCTAGACCAGTGGTCACTTCCGTCGGTTTCGAAAATATGCCCATTGAAACGAGCATAGTCGATTTACTATATATGCCTCCAACCAAAACGCCGAAAAACGCTGTTTTAGGGGGTTTGACCAGTGGTCAATAGGCCACCTAGACCGTAGTGACCAGTGGTCACTTCCGTCGGTTTCGACAATAAGCCCATTGAAACGAGCATAGTCGATTTTCTATATGCCCCCAACCAAAACGCTGAAAAACGAAGTTTAAGGGGGTTTGACCATTGGTCAATAGGCAACCTAGACCAGTGGTCACTTCCGTCGGTTCCGAAAATATGCCCATTGAAACGAGCATAGTCGATTTACTATATATGCCTCCAACCAAAACGCCGAAAAGCGCTGTTTTAGGGGGTTCGACCACTGGTCAATAGGCCACCTAGACCGTAGTGACCAGTGGTCACTTCCGCCGGTTTCGGCAATATGCCCATTGAAACGAGCGTAGTCGATTTACTATATATGCCCCAACCAAAACGCCGAAAAGCGCTGTTTTAAGGGGTTCGACCACTGGTCAATAGGCCCCATAGACCGTAGTGACCACTGGTCACTTCCCTCGATTTCGGCAATATGCCCATTGAAACGAGCATAGTCGATTTATTATATATGCCTCCAACCAAAACGCCGAAAAACGCTGTTTTAGGGGGTTTGACCAGTGGTCAATAGGACACCTAGACCAGTGGTCACTTCCGTCGGTTTCGAAAATATGCCCATTGAAACGAGCATAGTCGATTTACTATATATGCCTCCAACCAAAACGCCGAAAAACGCTGTTTTAGGGGGTTTGACCAGTGGTCAATAGGCCACCTAGACCGTAGTGACCAGTGGTCACTTCCGTCGGTTTCGACAATAAGCCCATTGAAACGAGCATAGTCGATTTACTATATGTGGCCCCAACTAAAACCACGAAAAATGCTGTTTATAGTGAGTTTTCCCTACTTTGACCCTGGGCGAGGAACCACGGGAGCCATGCTGACCAGTGGTCACTTCGGACGGTATCGGCAGTATGCTCATCGTTTTCAGCGACCCCGATTTACCATATGTGGGTACCACCCCGAGGCCGAAAAACGCTGTTTTTGCCCGTTTTTAGACTATTTCAAATTTTCGGACTTAGAAATTTTTCAGCTTGCAGGTGTCCAAAAACGCTATTTTTCCCATTTTTGACCATCTATAAAAATCGAACCAGATCGAAATTCGGAAAAAACATAAACTTGCTAAGTACCATTGCCTAGATAATCAAAAAATAGTATAGAAAAATTTTTCCTATGGGCCGTTCGAAAAATCGAGTTAACACAAAATTGGAAAAAATCATGCTGAATACAGAGAAAAAACCCCACTTTCAAACCCGTAAGAGAAAGTCGATTTTTTCAAAGTTCATTTTTTCCGGGCAAGTTTGGTATCATTCGAAAGCTCTTGGCCTGGAGATTTCAAAAATGCAAATATTAGCTCTTAATTCCTTCCCGTTAATTAGTTATGCCTAATTAGCACTTTTCCAAATCCGCAAAGTGCCTTTATAGCTCATATTATGGGGGGCTCTCCGAGCTCCCCCATGATACATGGGCAATGAACTTGGCTCCAGCCTGCACAGCCATCGAGCTCACTGCGCGGGGGGTCAAATTTATAATTTTTCACTGTATGTGTCTAGGTCGATTGTGGCTTTTTCAAAGCTCTGTTTTTGTCCCTTTGTCGAAAAGATTTGCGAGCTTACGCAATCCTTTAAGACTTTGTTGAATCTCGCACAAAATGCGGAAATTTTTATTCTCTGGTCTTACTGAAATAGCAAGCAAATGAATGTAGTCATAATTCATTCGGTTTTTAAAATTTAATTAGCAATGCTGTATCAACGTCGTATCTTCTTCTTCGTGTTCCTGGACCATCGTGAATGAATTCAATGTGGTTAGGGCAGACCAGATCCGTCAGATCCGCCCCACATCCCTCAGGAAGGCAAGCACCCTGGGGGGTCCCTGAGACAAAATATCCAACCTCGGCCTAATTCCCAGGTTCCGCCTGCGAGCTGAGCTATGCCGGGGACAGTGGAGGAGCAGGTGGGCAAGATCTTCTTCTCCCGCCCCACAGTCCGGACATGCAGGAGAATCTGCTATGCCCATACTGTGTCGCTGTTTGGCAAGTATGCAGGAGTGCCCCCTGCATCGGAGCTGAGATAGGACCACCCGCTCTTTGCGGGTGAGGTTGACTTCTGCAGAACTGTGTACAGGGCCTTTCCCGGAATAGATGTTGTCCGTGTCTTCCGCCTTCCAGAGACGGTTGCATTCTTCTTTGATGAACATTTTGATTTTGGCTTTGGCTGAAGTGAAATCGATCTCCACCTGCGTCTGATCCAAGTCTACCGCCGATTTAGCCAGCTCGTCAGCAGCTTCATTACCCTCTATTCCAACATGGCTTGGAATCCACTGAAAAGTTACATGTGTTCCGTTGTCACTTAACTGGCATAGTTCTTGCCAGATGGCTACTGCGGCAGGACTGGTGCTGGCCTGTGGGCCAGACTTGAGTCCTTGTAGGAGGGAGAGCGAATCAGTGCAGACTCCGACTACTCGCTTCGGCCTTTCCGAGCAGGAACTAACCCATTTGAGAGCTTCTCTGGCAGCCAACAGCTCAGTGCGGTAGCTGGAGCACAGTGCACCACCTGGCACCTTTATCCTTTCCAAGATCGTTCCTTCTCCGTCCGTGACAAACAACGTCGCATCAAACACCGCCATTGATTTCTCAAAAACTACTCAACGGAGTTCGGTAATTTTTGGCAAAGTGGAAATTCGCGCGTATTCGGGGGAACGTTTTTATTGGTTTGGGCTAAAACGTTTTGAGTAGCAAGAAAACTCAAAGCGAAGTTGCAAAATTTCAAGTTACCGTGCATTTAGCCAATTTTCTCGAACGTAAGGACCTGCTGAGCCGAATCCAGAAAACGTCCCTCGACCCATATGTCCTCTATATCATAGCACAAAATGAACTTTTGACAAATTCCTTAGACCATAAGTAATCTAAACTAGCCGACAAGAAAAATAGACACTATTCCTTTCAAAACGTTCTAGTTTTGTTTGGTGTAGTTAAGGTTTTGTAAAGTCTTCGCAGTCTACTTTCTATAAATAGCAAAGTTGAAGATCTTCTTTAAGTCATATATATATGCCAATCATAGGTGTGTTTGGGGGGGGGGGTGGGGGGACCCCTCCCCCCAAATGGAGGGGTCGCCAACCCCCCCCTAAAAGTTTTTTCCTACCCCTCCCCCCAAATCGATTTTTTCAGACCCCTCCCCCCTAAAAATTTTCAAACCCCCTACCTAAATTTTTGAAAATTTTTCGCTAAAAATTCGAAATTTTTCCAAAAAATTCCAAAAATTGGGGAACAGTTGCTGGAATTCGCTTAATTAAGCTAAAAATCGTTAAAAATAGCTGTAAATTGAGAAAAATTTTTATTTTTTAACGAAAAACCGACTTTTTCGAAATTTTTTGGAACCCCCCCCTAGAAAATTTTTCTTACCCCTCCCCCCAAATCGACTTTTCGCGACCCCCCTCCCCCTTTTTTCGCCAAACCCCCTCCCTACTTTTTTCTGAACCCCCACCCCCACTTTTTTCGCCAGCCACGCCAATATCTGAACTAAAAAGGAATATATACAGGTCTGTATATCTTTTGTCTCGAACATAACCTTCTTTGTAAAATTAAAAATATTTTCAAACTGTGCATCGAACTCGACTTTTGTTGTAATGCTTTTTGTGGTCGTTCGAAAAACTAAGCTTTCACAAAAAATAAACTAAACTAAGCTAAACGAAAATTAAAATTGGGCCACGTTCAGCTGCTTACTAAATAGCCAACTAATCTTTATTTACGAGTGTGTCACTGTGTCAGTATTAATCGTCTGCGGTGATACTCCTTTAGGCGTACACCTTACCACTAGCATAGCCAGAAAAAATTTCGGGGTGGGCAAGCCAAAATTATGCAAACTTAACTTTATGGCCGTTAAAAGGGGGACCGCAAGCATTTTACTAAGTTAGCTTATTTCTCGGGTTTTAAATTAGCAATTTTTAAGAGGTAGAATAGCAAATAAAAAATGTCGCCTTTGAATGATTTACGCAATTGCCAAATGACATCAGTTGGTGGTCTGGGGGGGGGGCATAGTTTCCCTGGAAATTTTGGTTGGGGGAGGGGTAAGCTATGGAAATTTGGTGGTCGATCCGCGAAATGTAATGGGGGGTACCCCCCGAACCCCCCCCCCGAAATTGGAACCTCAAAAAATCCAAAAAATGGCCTAAAAATGCAAAATCTTCTGTATTTTAACGCTTTATCCGTGAAAACAAGGTTTGTTTTGATAGTTTCAGGCCATATGCAATTTCAAAGCGATTTTAAGTCAAAATTTGAGAAAAATTTTTCAAAAAATGACCATTTTTGGGCAAAATTTAGCTAACTTTTTGGCTCCAAAAACGGTTGGGGAGGGTTGGGTGGGGGTAGCCGAAAGTTGGGGGAGGGGATGTCGAAAATGTTTGGGGGGGGCAAAGGGGGTCGAAAATTTTGGGGGGAGTACCCCCCCCCCCAACCCCCCCCCTCCGGGGGACACTATGGGGGGGGGCGCAGCGGAGCCCCCCAGAAGTTGAGGAATTTTTGTTTGCTGTCTGAAATGAATTTTTCTGAGCACATTTTTCACCCTGTAGCATAATCAAAACTAGTTTGGTTCAAATAGCAGAAAGCCAATTCATACATTTATCCGAAGGAAACGAACAAATGCTAGCTTGTATATATGTATAAATGGTGTGCTTACGTGTTATAAGCAAAAACCCTGCGCACGGCAAGTAAGTACTATATATACTTTACAACATTATACTAACCAAGATCAGGTACATAATATTCGTGATTACGTAAATTAAGTGACATTTTAAAATCGACGAAGAAGACATATATAATAATAAGCGCCGAAGGCGCGAAAAAATTTTGGATTTTAGTTCTAAATTGCTTTAATTTTCATAAATTCTCAGGCTCAACGCAGTTTACAGCAGCTGTGTGCGTCGTAAATTTCCTGATGGCGCAGATATTTCTAGGGGGCAATCCAATTTTTTGGGGGGGGCATGTCCCCCTTGCCCCCCCCCCCTCTGGAACAGATTTCGAGACAATTTTTCCAAAACTGACACTGTTGCTTTTATTGTTTACGGTTGACTCTAAAAATACAAATGCTAGCACATGTGTTAAAGATAGAGGAGGCATTCGAGAATTAAAACAGCATACATGCATTACATACAACAATTCCGGGGAATATATTCCGCTCCAGCGGAATAAAAAAAACACACCACAGTTCCCAAAATTTTGGAATAAATGTAATGAAAAAGGCAGCAGTTTTTAAACGAAATGCAATGGAAAACGAAAAGGATGCGCGAAAATTTGAAGCAAAAATAAACTAAAACGCGCTGATGGTGGAAAATTTTTAAAAGAATGTAATGGTCAACGCGACGCGAAACGTTTTAAGGTGGCGCTTGCATTATCGGGTTTATTGGTGTAAAATTTGGACAGATCGTTAAATTTTGAAGAAATTCGAAGTGGGTCTAGTTTGGTTACCGGGCAATTTCGTGGCGAAATTTCAGCAACTGACGGCACGTGATTGGGTAGCTACGATTACGGCTTAGAAAATCGAAATTTTATCAAAGCTCCGTATAATTATTTAGAATATGCTAGGTGAAAGAGCATAAAAAGAGCTTTACAACGATGTGCATATCTCTTCTGTACGTGGTCTATATCAAAACTTACAAGCGCTTGAATATATGGTAAAATTACGTTGACCATTCCCAATGCGAATGACAAAGTAAAAACTCATCGTTCGAAAATGAATTTCACTGGGTTTTTATTGATGCGTTTGTGTTGGATTTGTTTATAATTTTATGAAATACACTAGGAAACTTATTAAAACATAATGTATGCGTAAAACAGAAGCGACTAGTGCGAAATTTTTCAAATTTATTTTCTCATAAATGCTTCAACCAAGCTTGCTCAAATTTTGCATGTACGTTTATTGGAAGGGTAAGCAGGGGCAATTTTTTTAGTTTTTGTTTAAATCGTATATTCCGTGAGATATTGACTTCCAAAATTTTCGAAAATTCACAAAACACTCAAAACTGCATAAATCGAAAAACTGAAAAATTTGTTCCTGCGCTAAGTTTATTTACACAGTTGTGCAAAATTTGAGCTAATTTTATTCAGCCGTTAATGAATGACACCGTTTTGAAAATTTAATTTTATCTCTGTTGTGTAGGTCGCAAGCCAAGCACTGGATTCTTCCTATTCTATAAATCGCGACTATTTGACACCAGCTACCACTGCTGAAAGTTTGAAACGGATTGGTTGACAAATGAACTCAGGAGAACCGTTCCCGGTAATGCAAGCGCCCCCTTAAATAAATGTAATGGAAATTACGCCAAGGGCGAAGCCGACCAAGAAATTTTCACAATATTTTGTTGCAGGAGATAAAATTTTTATGCGCGGGGTAAAAATTGGATGCATAGTTTAAAACTTTAATGCACTTTGTTGCGCGGGGGTAAAAATTTGGTTTCGCGGGGGTAAGAATTTTGTAGCGCGGGGCAAAAATTTGGTTGCGCGGGAAAAAATGTTAAAGCACTCTGTTGCGCGGGGGTACGCTTTGCCGCGCGGGAGTAAAGATTTTGCTGCGTGGGGGTAATGATTTTGTTGCGCGGGGTAAAAATTTGTTTGCGCGGGGTAAAAATTTTGTTGCGCGGTTTAAAAATTTGGTTGCGCGGGAAAAAATGTTACAGCACTCTGTTGCGCGGGGGTACGCTTTGCCGCGCAGGAGTAAAGATTTTGTTGCGTGGGGGTAATGATTTTGTTGCGCGGGGTAAAAATTTGTCTGCGCGGGGGTAAAAATTTTGTGGCGCGTTTTAAAAATTTGGTTGCGCGAGAAAAAATGTTAAAGCACTCTGTTGCGCGGGGGTAAAAATTTTGTTGCGCGGTACAAATTCTTCATGCGCTTTGCTGCGCGGGGGTAAAGATTTTTATGCGCGCGGTAAAAATTGGATGCATGGTTTAAAACTTTAATGCACTTTGTTGCGCGGGGGTAAAAATGTTGTTGCGCGGGGTAAAAATTTGGTTGCGCGGGAAAAATGTTAAAGCACTCTGTTGCGCGGGGGCAAAAAGTTAAGGTGGTGATTCCCTTTGATCACATAAAGTTTGCACCATTATTACTCATTCATTACTTGGAGTTAAGAAGCCATTTTTATATCAAAATGTAGCTTGACATTTTCTCTTTTTAATGCATGCAACGAAACTAATGTTGCTTTTCTAAAATATTTTTAACACATTTTAGAAGAAGTATAATTTTCCAGAATTTTTGCAGACTCAAGTACATTTTTTCGCGAGACATCATTCGATACATCCGTCAAATAGCTGGGGACGATTTTTTATTTACTGTGAAATCGCTCTTCGTTATAGAGATATAAGTTGAAATGTGTGTGTAACCTGTATTTTGCCTACTTTTTCCAAATTTGTCAAGCAATTACTTTAGCTAGAAAGCAGCAATCGGGGCAACTACAAAATTGACCCTGGGGACATTTGTGCAGAACACGTTTGTTCAGTAGCAGCCCTCCAGCTTGCATGGTGAATGCTCCACAATCTTTGGAAAAAAATTGGTCGTGTTTTTGCAAAAACTAAATTTTTTATGATAGCAGCCTACAGGATAGCAGTTGGAAGACGATCATTCGTCGGATAATTTGTCCCTGTGAGACCTTCAGATCGACACCCTTAGTTTGATTTTACGGCTTGCGTAGTTCAAGAAATGTTGGATTATTTGATATCTGCAAAATGACAAGTTTTCGACGCCAAAACAAGAACATCGACTATATCTCACGGTAGAGAAAAGCTACAAACTTGCTTGAAAAAGCAAAAATGTGAAGCTCAATGAGATCTTTCGAATGCATATGGTCATAACTGTATAGCTGCTGCCAAACGTTCAGAAATTGGGAAATACCACTCTGACCGGAAATCTCGAATTTTTGAATCGGGATTGCTCGGGGGGTGTTAGAACGCTAAAACAACTTATTTCGGAAAGTTTCATCAAATTTCAACTTGATTTACACCGCCAAATAACAATATGTGCCCAAAAGGAATCGCCACCTTAAAACAAACCAGGTACCAAATAGTACTAATTAGTAGGATTGCAGCAGTAACACCATTATAATTTGTACTTTGCAATTTTGATTTGCTTCCTGCTAACTTCACCCGTGTAAAGCATTGTTAGCATAGCTCATGAAGTGAGAG
The DNA here is from genome assembly GCA_030248195.1 of Trissonchulus latispiculum. Classification (NCBI taxonomy): domain Eukaryota; kingdom Metazoa; phylum Nematoda; class Enoplea; order Enoplida; family Ironidae; genus Trissonchulus; species Trissonchulus latispiculum. The sequence continues at coordinate 10,936 of JASAND010006813.1, forward strand.
CTACAGTACTTTCATAAAACATAGGACCTTTTCGCGATATATCACGAAATCTTGGCGATATTTAGCCGAAGTAAATAGTTTGAAAGATTTTACTGCAGAAAAGATCAATACAGTCATTAAAAATACACATTTCGACAAATATTACCACTGATTTCGCGATATATCGCGAAAAGGTCCTCTTTTTATTGACAGTACTGTATAAAATTTTTTACAAGAAAAATCTCGTCAAACGTCGAAATTTCAAATGCCTCTAATTTTGTCTCCATGACGCCTATTTTGATAATCTGAACTGTTCCTGAGCCTGCATGGCTAGCTCTGTCACGCGAGCCTGTTTTGAGTCACTCGTAGGCCCTGCTGCCTGCTTTCCGTCAGAATACGTTTTTCGGCAAATCTTTGGATGCAAGAGGCGCGCGGCCTCGGAGACCCCTCATTGGAAAGAGCTCGCCGAGCTGCTTCCGTTGATGTATAAATGAATGCTCTGCGGTCACCACAGCAGCCGCAATAGCTAAAAATGCAAATTTGTCTTCTTTTCGACCTGCCGTTTGATGCAAGAGACCTGGGATTCAAAATCATGTCTCATTGGAGGCAGATTATTGTGCTGCAATAGTGCAGTGAAAATGAAGCATTCATGCCCTGTCTAGCGTCCAGCATGACAAAAAATGAAAAAATTACTTTTACATTTGCGATCATGCCGCCTGCAGCAAGGGGTCTGGAATCCCACTGTACCACTCATTCAGAACTGCATATTATTCTGGAGACACCGGTATAGAAAGCTAGTCGCTAGCGCCTGCGTTGGGCTTGTCTCAGTCGAAAATGCACTGAAAATTTCAAATGAACCAATCTCACGAACCACGGGTCAAAGGTACAGCTTCCCTACCATTGTGATCAGGAAAAAACTAACCTTGTTGATTGAAAATCCGAAGGCTTCTTTTTTCTAGGCAGGCTGCAGCTGCCAGTAATTGAAATAGAATGAATAAGGCCGAGCCTGCTGGGAAGTCTGTTGACTATAATTCCCTGCAGTGAAGCCATGAATCACTAACATAAGCACTACCAACAGGTAGGCTGCTGTCTATATTTTTCCTGTCGCGCCCGCAGGCGCGACAGGGATTAATAACCTCATTTGTTCTGCTGTTCATTACGTTATTTACGTTCTTCACGTACCTTAAAAACTGAGCAGCAACTGATTACATCATTTAGTGCAAAGCAAACTTTTTCAAAACTTTTAATTCCAGATATCAAATAATAAATAATACAAAGTTGTAAACTTGTTGGTAAACTTTATTTCGATACCATCAATTGTTACTTACTTTTCCGACAAATGCCAGAAAGTCTCGCGTATAGATTTTTGTTGCAAAATGAAATACCTAAATAAATCTTGTGGAATCTGCAGTAATTAGCATAACTAAAATGTGCAAGCTTCGTGCAAGTCGGAAACAAGAATGCTTAAACCAAATGCCAAAATCAAAAATGCCAGTATATACCGAGGGGGCAACTGTAATAATTGCCTGTAAACCAAGAATTTGGTCAGGTTTGCAGTTCAAAATTATTTTTATATCAGTTGTTTCGATATGACCCAAAGTCTTATACTATTTGATTTTAGAATACACAGAAAAGAATATTTTCCATTATCTGGTATAGCCTAGGCACAAGTCAAATTTTAACATTCTGTTGTCCCAAAATGTCCGAACTTAGTAAACATCAGTCTATTCAACATTAGGCTTCAAAATGGAAAAAGCTAGCATCTTTGTCTACGTACTACACAATTTGTCCTGCAGCATAAGAAACGTATACATCCCTTTTAGTTGGCAGTGTTGCGTTTTGTTTGCAAAATCCTTTTCAGTAATTCTGCGGTCAAAGCATTTCTTGCCGCGAACATTCTACCGAAAACTGTCCAGCATGAGTAACCGGTGTTCATTTTAGTTTCATGATGTCTATGATCTGCAAAGCGGAACCGAAAAATGCGTAGCCTTATCATACCCTTTATATTGAAATTTTTGATTTGGCAGTTTCTAAATACTCACTGCTCTGTACTTGTCACAGCTATGTTGTTTAGCCTGAGAAAAAGTATATAAACTTAATTTTAATATAAACTTAATAATTTGGTAGTTTAGCAAGTATAAATGTTGTAAGCATTACAGCATTTCGAAGATATCATACGACATTTTAAATATAGAAATGTAAGTTTTTAAGATACATAAGACAAACCCATTGCGAGTGTCTCCGACTAATTTATATAACGTCCTTTGACGTCATTCATGCTTATTTCCTGGGCAAGCCTAGGATTTGTGATGCAAACACAACTGTAATGAGCTTTACAAGAGCATGCATTGTTTTCTGAGAAAAGTATTGTTTGAAATTAATCCGAGATATGCAAGGCAAGCATCCTGTGGTTTACGTTGCAAGCAAAGTTTGAAGAGGGGCCCAATGAATATGTCTAACAGTTTATGTTTAAACAGTATTTAGTTAGATTGAAGACATTAAAAAGCTTAAAAACCATTCCATAGTTCAATGTGAGAATATTTGTCAATACACTTACTTCAGATCTGCGTAAATGGTAACAACATGCTAAACGCTTTATGCTGAGATACAATGAGCTTGTCCACCACTCTGAAACCCTTTTTAAAAACACCGAAACTAAACTCACTCAGCTAATTTTGTTCAGGCGACAGGTCTATTTTGGAGTATCCAGGATAAACTTTTAAGGCTAAAATCTATCTGAAAGGTGAATTAGATGTTTAAGCAAAAATATGTTCGCTTTGGCTGTGGCTCATTCACTCTGTCTGATCTTTTAATTGTTAGCTGAACAATTTCTGTGTACAGAAAGCAATCTTATCAAAGCCAGTACTTAAAACAGTTAAACTGCTGTTACAGATATCCCTTTTGCAATAAATTAGCGCCTTATATACATAAAGAGAGAAGGTGCAGAAGGTGCGGAATTATTTCAATCACTTTCGACATTTCTGACTTCAAACTATTCAAATGCTAAATTTATGAACGTTCAAACTAAATTGTTACTCTTGTGTACGGACTTGTACTTGTACTTGTACTCAAGGCCGGACTAGCTAATTTGTCACTCTCTTTCAAGTTTGAGCGCGCACTTCAGTTGGGTGAAAATTCTCGTTAAGTGCAGTCGGGCTTCTTTTAGTCAATTTTACGCCTCATTATTCTTGTTAGTTGTGCGCCTTTATTTCCCGCCTTCGTCTGTATCTGCCTGTGGAATTTTTCTGGCCGGTTTGTTTTTGTCTTTTATTTTGAATTCAAATTTTGTAGTGGTGCCTGGTGGGGCAAGTGAATGTGGGTAATTATTTTGAGTGAATAGTTTGTGTGAATTTCAGAATAAACTCGCGTGTAAAAAGTAAACTCGTATTTACTTCTAGTTGCTATTTTTTATATTAGGCTAGGGTAATCTGACGTTAGGTGTCTTGACTTGCGCACACTCTGTCGAACTTTTGCAATCTTCTAAATTTCCAGAAATTCGCTTGTCGGAAGTCACGCTTTCAGAGCGTACTTTCTACGGGTTTATTTCTGTGATAAAATTGTTTGTCCAGAGATTCATTTTACTTAGTCCGAATCTCTACAAAGGGAAGAAGGAAGTTCGGCATTACAGTTATTAAATATATACGGAAAGAATTATATACTTTACGAATCAAACTAATTTAATCATTAATTTTCAGCAGGAAGTATAGAAATAGCAGTTTTGTTTAATTAGTCTAACAATCCTTGCCTTGGATGGCAGCAATGAAAACATGGATATATGAAACTAACAATCCTTGCCTTGTGCGTCTGTCAAAAGATATTGTTCCTGATAGGTAAGCAAACAATCGCGCTTTCGGCACCGCCGAAAAATAAAACTGCGAATTCTTGGAAACAAAAATGGTGAGATCAAAACAGACGCATTCACAGGTAATCCTGCACTTTCCGTGGGAACCGAAAAGTAGTGAAAATAGATTCGGCACATTCACCCCTAATCTTGCACTTTCCGTGGAAACCTAAAACTGGTGAGAATAATTTGGGTATATTCACACCGCGAATTGCACTTTCCCTGGAACAAAACAGTGTTGAGAATAGGAATCTAAAACCACCGAAAACACATTTGACAAATTCACACCCTAAAGTGCAATTTCACAGACAGGAAACCTAAAAACCACCGAAAACTGATTTGGCATATTCACGCAAAAAAGTGCAATTTAAAGGACACTAACTTGACTGAGAATTTATTGAAAATTTTTCTGTGATTGTATGCTTACTATCGGGATCAGTATCTTTTGACGGACGCATTGGATGGCAGCAATGAAAACATGCATATATTAGCATAATATAACATTCACTTCAAGGTAGTCGCTTCAGCCTTAGCTACTAAACCAGCTATCCCGGGATTGTTATCTTTGATGGTTTGAACATATTTTCCACATAGGTAGGGTAGCAGGCAGTCCAAATTCACCCAAGCAAATCACCCAAAAGTCAGCCATCACCCATCACCCAGCAGTCACGAAAATCAAGGCACCCAAGTTACACACAACAGACCCAATGTAGCAAGCCTGACACTTTACACAGAAGGCTCAATTCATTTATTATTCATACCAACCACATAAACATAACACTCCAAATACCTTAGCCCAATCATAGCTATGAAAATAAAAAGTTTTACCGTTTGCACAAAAATAACCGCATCAAATACACTTAACACAATCATCCTATTTATTTACCTAGCTATCACTTTTTAACGCTCACATCACGTGCCAGTCACATGCTCATCCTGTGTCTATGTGTAGGGCCCTAACTGTGACCCACGTTTCAGGTATGAAATAACTACCAAAACGAAACCAAAACGCCTATCAAAAACTTAACCCCAAATTCTTCTAGTTACCTAAATTTCTTGTAACTAGTTCAGTTAGGCGTCCAGGGATGGACAAAACGGTCCCAACTAGTTAACTAGTTTGTACTGCACCTTTGTTTTAAAATTCTACTCTTCTCGCAAACGGTAGATGTCCCAACGAACGCTACCCCTAAAATTCTTCTTACCAAACTGGAAGGGTCGGCGGCATATGCCTCCCTTGCCATCTGATAGCTGCGTGGTCATGGGCACTGTAACTGCATCGTAGTCTCTTCGTGAGTCTTAATTCTCCATTAAAAGTTAGCTCTAGTTTATGTATCTTTTTTGTTAAAAATGCCCCGTTAGTTCATAAATTATATTTGAAACTGTCTAATTTCATGCAACAGTCAATGCTTGTTATATTTGCACGAAGCTAGAGCATCATTTTGCCTAGTTTGGTTTCAATATTCTCTCTCAAGTCTTCTAAAATTCGATTAGCTGGAGACCTGTCACGTTACTTCGTAATCACTATGGCGGCCTCCAGTGTTCTTTCTGTCAGTCTAGCTAGCTACTTCTTGGTGAATATCGTTGGTGTATTCTTGTTGGTGAGGCTTGTCTTTAGGCCGACCTGGAATGGAACCTCCAAGCCCAGGTTGCGTATCCAGCACTCGGGCACAGCACCCCGTTAGTTTGGTTGCCCAATATCCAGTCTCTGGTGCGAAAACTTTACACAAATGTCTGACGATAATTAATCGTTTGTTGTCGATTTTGGCGCTGCCAGGTTAATGGAGGTCGAGCATTTTTAGGTATATACAGTTTTGTGGGTTTAGTTCGACGTTCCCCCCCCGCCGAATCGTCCCCAATAAATGCCAACAATTGGAAATTTTGGGAAATTTTTGCAAAAATTTTCAGAAATCTCCAAATTTTTGGCTAAAAGCGTTTATTATCATTAGAAACTGCTGAAAATGCGAGTTTTGGCATAAAAGTGAAAAAGTTTTTGGGGGAGGGCTGTAGTGGGGGGTCTTGCGGAGGGCTTGGTTTGGGTGTTGGTTGGTCTTGGGATGGGTTGGGGGGGGGTCTCCATAGGGGCCCCCAAAAAATGTTGGGGGGGGCAAACCCCAAATCTTCGTTACACCTATGCTCCACCCAGTTTAGTTTTAGGCGGCATAGGTGCATATATACATTAACACGGGGTCCGATTCTGGGGGGGTCTGCCCCGACCTCGGCGAGGGGTCTACCCCTGAAAAATTCCCAAATTTTAAGGGGGTCTGCCCCGAAATTAGTAAAAATTGCAAATTTTTAACGTTTTTGACCACAAATTAGTAAAAATGACAATTTTTAGCGATTTGCAAGAAATTTTTTCAAAAAATTGCTGAAATTTGCTAAAAAATTAGCAATTTCTAGTAAAAATCGCTGAGGGGTCTAGCCTTTTTTCCTTTCTGGACGAGAGGGTCTGCCCTTTTTCCCTTTTCGCTGAGGGGGTCTACCCGTTTTTTGTCGGTCTGGGGGGGGTCTGCACCCTCCCATTCCCCCCCCCACGTTATCCTATGCATAGGTGGACCAGACTACAGTTTTCCACTGTGAGACCCATAGTTTCACCAGGGTGGGGGGTTGGGTGCGTACTCCCCCCAAATTTTCGACCAACTTTCCCCCCCCCAGATTTTTGGACTATCCCTCCCCCCAATTTTGGTTACCCCCCCCAACCCCCCCCCAGCACTTTTTAGGGTCACAAAGTTACCTAAATTTTGCTAAAAAATGGTCATTTTTTGAAAAACGTTTCTCAAATTTGGCTTAAAGTTGGTTTAAAACGGTGTAAAAACGCCTAAAACGATAAAAACAAGCCTTGTCTCGACAAGTAAGCGTTAAAATAAAGAAAATTTTGCGTTTTTAGGCCATTTGTTGAATTTTCTGAGGTCCGACTTTTGGGAGGATGGTTCGGGCAGGGGTACTCCTCACCACATTTCGGGGGTCGACCACCAAATTTCCGAAGTTTGCCCCCCCAACCAAAATTTCCGGTGAAACTAAGGACTGACACCAGTAGCGTAGGTACGAAAAATTTTCAGGGGGGGCGGTTTGGACCGAAGTCTGGGGGGGGGTAAAATTTTTATTTTTGCTCAACAATTGTATGAACACTACATGCAAAATTTTTATAAGGTCCTTTGCGTAAATGTGTTGTAAACGAAAGCGGCATGCTAAAACCCCAAAAGGGGGGTCTGGGGGGCGGAGCCCCCCATAAGTTGAGAAAATTTTTCAGTTTTGCCATTAAAACGCTATTGAAACATTGAATTCTTTGCACTGTATATTATCAATTCCCAAACCAAATTTTGTAGTTTAATTAAGTTATTATTTTCCCCTTCTATAGGCTCGTACGAAAACTGGACTGGATGCTCTCATTATGAACAGGGTATATTCCAAGCAACACATATGCAGTACGTATATATATATATATCCAGTATCCACCATTTAAGGCAATCATGTTTGAAATATATAATGCAGTTAATAAAACTACAAAGCTGGCAAAGTAAAGTAAAGCAAACCAGTAAAGGTCAAATTATGTATAGTATATGCTAATAATGAAGTCGCGCCGAAGGCGCGAAAACTTTTCAATGAAGTATATACAATTGCACTCATTTTTGGTGTATTTCAGTACAATTTCTTTGTGTTTATGATTAATTTAAACGCTAGCGCTTCGCGCGGGGTTAAAATTTTCTTCTGGCCAATTTTTTTCATGGGGGCAAAACCATTTCGGGGGGGGGGGGCGGCCGCCCCCCCGCCAACCCCCCCGTATCTATGCTAGTGCTGACACCCCACCCCCACAAGTAGTCCAGAGAGACCCTCCCTCCACGAGAAACGTAGTTTCCGTTGGGGGGGGGGGGTTTGGAAGGGGTGTTGAAAATGCGATTTTTGGCATAAAAGTCCCAACGTCTCAAAGTCTCAAAGTCCCAAACCCTCCTCCCCCCCCGAACCCCCCCCAGCGAGTTTTGTACCCAAAAAGAAGAAAATGGGCTAAAAATCCAAAAATTTTGCATTTTTTGTTATTTTTCGAAGTTTCTGAGGTCCTAATTCTGGGGGGGGGTGTTGGGTTATTACCCTTAGCTTCCCTGGAACTTTGGGTCTCGGGGGGGGGGGTAAATCTTGGGATTTGAGATTTTGGTGGTCGATCCTCGAAATGTTGTGGGGGTATCCCCCCCAGCCCCCCCAGAATTCGGACCTCAGAAATTTCAAAAAATGGCCAAAAAATGCAAAAATTTCTGTAGTTTAGTTGTTTTTTCTTCAAGATAAGGCTTGTTTTTAACACTTTAGGCGTTTTTGCACCGTTTATTTCGATTTTAAGCCAAAATTTGAGAAAATGTTTTCAGAAAATGAACAATTGTCAGTCTAAATTTGCTAACTTTTTGGGTCCAAAAATCGTTGGGGGCGGTGTCAAAAAATCTCGGGGTGGGTAAGGTTGGTTGAAAATTTAGGGTTAATACCCCCACCAACCATAGGTTGTACCTTGAGAAAACGTTGGGGTGGGGGGTAGCCAAATTTAGAATGGGTTGGGTCTGGAAAAAGCGAATTTTTAAAAGGGGGTAAAAAATTTTTCGCCACAATTTAGGAAAAAATTGCAATTTTGCTAAAAAACGCTATTTACAGCTTAAAATTAGCACTATTTAAACGCTTGTTGCTCATTTTTTTGAAAACAATGGAAGTTTGGCAAAAAATTTCGAGTTTTTCGTAATTTTGAGCCAAAATTTTGAAAATTTTGGAGGTGTGATCTGTCAAATTTGGGTGGGTGGGGTCTGGGATTTGGCCATTTGGGGGCGGGGTCTGCCTCCAACATTTCAAGGATTTGGTCGGGCCTTTTCCATTTGGGGGAGGGGTTCCCCCGCCACCAGGTACACCTATGCCACCACCCCCCCCCCTCCCAAGGAAACTATGGGGGTACCTAATTACATTTCTTGGGTCGATCTTCAACCTTCCAAGATTTACCGGCACTTATGTAGATGGGGGACAAAAATTTTGCCTTGGCTGAGAACTTGCCCCTAGGGTAAATCGAGGTCGCTGATTTCAAAAACCGAATCGAGAGATCGATCCGATCGATCTATCAATCAGCAAAATCGATCGATCAAAATCGATCAAAAAATTTTATGTCTCCGATTTTCGCGAAAAGTTGCCCCTAGGGTAATTCGGGGGAGCTGATTTCGAATCTGCAATCGAAATTTCGTGAAAATCGACCGTTCGACCTTAAGGTGGTGATTCCTTTTAGAGACCTAATTTACATGGAAGGCGGCTAGGTTGACGGATTTTGATGATACTGCAACAGTATGAATGTTAGGGGTGCCAAATGAGGTTCACACAGTTTCATTTAGGTCGGTCCCATTTTTGGGTCAAAAACACCATTTTTTTGCAAAAAATAAGACTTCATCCGAATGTGTACAATATGGTACTCATTCGAAAGCTCTTGACGACCTGAGAAAGATTGCTTCCTGCACAAATTGCATAGAATGTACTGTGTTAAAGTTATGACAAAAAATATGACAAAATTGGCTAATTTCACAGAAAAATAAAACTTAATCCTAAAGTACGCAATATGGTACTCATTCGAAAGCTCTTGATGAGATGAATAAGTTTGTTTCTTGGCCAAAATGCATAGAATGTATTGTGTTCGAGATATGATGAAAAATATGACAAAATTGGCTAATTTCACAGAAAAATAAAACTTCATCCTAAAGTGCACAATATGGTATTCATTCGAAAGCTCTTGATGAGATGAATAAGTTTGCTTCTTGGCCAAAATGCATAGAAATGTACTGTGTTCGAGATATGATGAAAAATATGACAAAATTGGCTAATTTCACAGAAAAATAAAACTTCATCCTAAAGTGCACAATATGGTATTCATTCGAAAGCTCTTGATGAGATGAATAAGTTTGCTTCTTGGCCAAAATGCATAGAATGTACTGTGTTCGAGATATGATGAAAAATATGACAAAATTTTCACATAAAAATAAATCCTTTTCCTAACGTATATACAGTATGGTACTCATACGTAGTTGTGCTCGTTATACAATTTAATAATAGATTTAGGTAATATCAACTGTTTTTCGCACCGACTAAATACAAGATTCTGCGTGACAGAAAAACGACCTTGAACAACTTGTAACCAGAACTGCATTGTTTATTTGGAATACGCATTAATATTTCAAAATCCTCGCGATAGCCAGGAAAGCTGAAGAATGTAGATACTATTATTAGTATACGTCATATTACTGTCAGTGAAGGACACTTATACAGCACGATTTCTAATGCTCTGCCGCACTCATATGCAAAATTTCGGACGATTCCAACTTATCTGTAGCTAGTTATAGGCCGTGCTGTACTTCCGCAGCACTCTACTGCAGCGCAACCAGATGCAAACTGTACTGCCAGTGAAGAAAACTTGTACCCCACTATTTCTAATACTCTGCCGCAATCATATGCAAAGTTTCGGACGAGTGCAACTTATCTGTAGCTAGTTATAGCCCGTGCTTTACTTCAGCAGCACTCTACTGCAGCGCAGCCGGGTGCAAACTATAGTGTCAATGTAGCTACGTTAATTTGCCATGTCATGAGCTATCTATGCACCCAATTTAATATGTTTAACCGTTTCAAGTAAGTCTACAACCAGAGTTCTATGGTTGCTGCATGACAGTGCAGCACGATAGCAGCACCGCACCGCGCTGCGACTATGCTCATCGTGTTCAGCGACCCCGATAACCCGTATATGCGTCCCACTATATGGCCCAAAACAGCATATTTAGGCCTATTTTGGGCTAACTTTGGGCCGACCGCCTGAACAGTCCCGGCCAGATATCGCAAATCGCCCTCGCTATTCCATGGTACCCAACCCAAAGTTTCTTATGCAACAAGTCGCTTCTCTCTAGCTTGTTCCCTGAGCTCTGCAACTCTGACACAAAATTGGCATTTTTTTGGCCAAAATAGGTGGCATGCCGGGCCGGACGGCGAAAAACTATTAACAAGTTACCCCTTAAAAGGGGAATAATACCGCCGTAGTGTTTGAAATACATGTGTTCAATGTTCTGTTTGTTTTTCACCGAACATATATATTGTCCTACTGTACGGTGACGTTAGCATTTGACTAGTGTCAACTTCCCAACATTGGCGGTTTCTGAGACAAAAGAATGACTGTAATTTATTGCCATTGCCAATTGTGAAACTAAAATACTATCGGAAAAGGATTCGATCTGTGTCCGGACCAGCGCCAAGCGAACACCCTAACCACTACACTACTCTGACTTCTACAAATTAAAATCGACTAAACAGAGAGATAGAAATTTATAATTTATATATATATATATATATATATATATATATGTTTATTTTAAACAATTTATTTTATCTAAACACTAAAGCAAAGCAAACACTAATGAAGCAAATACAATGCAAGCACAAGATCAATCTTTTCACACAAAAATTGTAATTGTAGTTTTAGCTATTTATTGATTTGTTAATGCCAATCAAGTGACAGGCAAATAACGCCCGATTTTCGGTAGTATTAGATAAGGAAAACAATGATCGTTTGCAAAACAATTTACAGGACAAAGAAAATGAAGCAAATGGACTGCAACAATGCTCTAAAAACTGCAAGATCATAGAAAAATTGTTGGGCAAAAAAACCTGCGTACTAGTACATGTGTTGAAGATAGGACGGAAATCCTCCGCGCCATAACTTTTACATGCAAAACATAGGAATTCAGATGGGGTCAACCCATTACAAGTATACTTCGCCTCCGGCGAGTATAA
>JASAND010006814.1:0-17116 GCA_030248195.1 Trissonchulus latispiculum
ATTTTCGACCCAAAATCGCCTAAGTCCCCACCCCACCCCACCACAGCACTCTACAGCCACTTTTGAGCATGCAGTTCAATGACAAAAGTTGCTCAGCTCGCTTAGGGCTTTCATTTGGTACCAAATTTGACCACTTTTGAAAAATTTCATTTTTGACCCCAAATCGCCTAAGTCCACACCCCACCCCACCACAGCACTCTACAGCCACTTTGAGCATGCAGTTCTATGACAGAAGTTGCTCAGCTCGCTTAGAGCTTTCATTTGGTACCAAATTTGACCACTTTTGAAAATTTTCATTTTCGACCCCAAAATCGCCTAAGTCCCCACCCCACCCCACCACAGCTCTCTACAGCCACTTTGACCATGCAGTTCTATGACAAAAGTTGCTCAGCTCAGGTTAGTGCTTTCATTTGGTACCAAATTTGACCACTTTTGAAAAATTTTAATTTTTGATCCAAAATCGCCTAAGTCCACACCCCACCCCACCACAGCACTCTACAGCCACTTTGAGCATGCAGTTCTATGGACAAAAGTTGCTCAGCTCGCTTAGCGCTTTCATTTGATACCAAATTTGACCACTTTTGAAAATTTTCATTTTCGACCCAAAATCGCCTAAGTCCCCACCCCACCCCACCACAGCTCTCTACAGCCACTTTGAGCATGCAGTTCTATGACAAAAGTTGCTCAGCTCGCTTAGCGCTTTCATTTGATACCAAATTTGACCACTTTTGAAAATTTTCATTTTAGACCCAAAATCGCCTACGTCCCCACCCCACACCACCCCAGCTCTCTACATCCACTTTGAGCATGCAGTTCTATGACAAAAGTTGCTCAGCTCGCTTAGCGCTTTCATTTGATACCAAATTTGACCACTTTTGAAAATTTTCATTTTTGACCACATGACCTCCCGCCTACATGACCCTCCAGATGGCAAAGTGGAACCAGCACAGCAAGATGGGTGGGTCCGACGGCAAAAGAGATGCCAGGAATGAGCTGGGCGCACCAGAAAACCCCTATAGACAAAGTTTTGAGAGGCTAAGTACAGTCCTACATGGTATTCCTGGAAGTCGGTACTGACCGGACCCTCCAGACGGCAATTTGGAACCAGCCCAGCAAGATGGTGGGTCGGACGGCAAAACGGAGACCGGGAATGAGCTGGGCGCACCAGAAAACCCCTATAGACAAAGTTTTGAGAGGCCAAGTAAAGCCTACTATGTATATACCTCCACTAGCGTAGCCAGAAAAAAATTTCGGAGGGGGGCAAGCCAAAATTTTTCTAAAATTTTCTGAAATTAGTGCTGAAACTGAACTCTGTAGAGGCAAATTTCAAGTGCAAGCTGGTATTTTTAAGATATTTCGTGTAAAATTAGCGCCGCAGGCGAAATTATTTGGAAATATTCATTCGAATTCTTATTTGGAGTCAACTTTTTTCTTTAGCCTCCTTTTGGGGGGGGGGGGGCATGCCCCCCTCGCCCCCCCCCCCCTGGCTACGCGCCTGTATACCTCCCGGAAGTGGTTACCGACCTGACCCCTGAGACGGTCAAGTGGAACCAGCCCAGAAATTGGGTGAATCGGGCAGCAAAACTGATGGCGGGAATGGATTCTCCGTCCCCAAAAACCTTTATATGCACGATTTGAAAAGTCTATCTTGAAAAATAAGCGAAAAAAACTAAGTTCAAAGTCGGACCCAACATTCACCAACTTTGGCGGGCCACTGTGGCGCTGTGGCGCAACATATCAAAAATCCGACTTCTAACGTCATAATCCGGATATATGTCCTTATCAACCATATATAACTTGTCTGGTTTGTATTTGCACAAAGAGCTGGAAAGAAGCTAATCCCAGGCATACTTTTGGCCATTTCGACGTTCTGAGCCGATTTTGTGGCGCCACTGTGGCGCTGCGGCGCACTGTGGCGCGGCGGCGACCACATATATCGAAAGTCAGTAACCTATATATATTGATGATATACCACAATAGGTGTCATCCCTTCGCTACATTCTGTGAAAGAGGCTACAAAATGGTGACATACGAGGGTAAAACGGAGACACCGGAAAAAAAACATCGCCGGCATAACTGCCGGCGGGTGTAACTTTTTAACGGTAAGTGCTACGGGGATGAAATTTTCCAATTATACTAAACTCGACACGGACTTTCTTTTGCGCACAAAATTTGCGCAGGATCTGCGCAGGAATCTGCGCAGCCTCTGCGCAGCGCCTCTGAAGGCTGTCATTGGGGCGTTTTGACTCATATTATAGGGGTCGCTACCGCGACCCCTATGATACAGTGCACTGTTGTATAATGAAATGTCAGTTTTACCTTAAGGTGGTGATTCCCTTTGGTCACATAAAGTTTGCACCATTATTACTCATTCATTATATACTTGAAGCTAAGAAGCCATTTTTATATCAAAATGTCGCTTTACATTTTCTCTTTTTAATGCATGCCACGAAACTAATGTTGCTTTTCTAAAATATTTTTAACACATTTTAGAAGTATATTCCAGAATTTTTGCGGACTCAAGTAAATTTTTTTCGCGAGACATCAGTTATGAATCATTCGATACCTCCATCAAATAGCTGGGGACGATTTTTTACTTATTGTGAAATCGCTCTTCGTTATAGAGAAACAAGCTGAAATGTGTGGGTAACCTGCATTTTGCCTACTTTTTCCAAATTTGTCAAGCGATTACTTTAGCTAGAAAGCAGCAATCGGGGCAACTAAAAAATTGTCCCTGGGTATATTTGTGCAGAACACATTTGTTCAGTAGCAGCCCTCCAGCTTGCGTGGTCAATGCGCCACAATCTTTGGAAAAAATTGGTCGAGTTCTTGCAAAAACTACATTTTCTATGATAACAGCCTACAGCATAGCAGTTGGAAGACGATCATTCGTCGGATAATTTGTCCCTGTGAGACCTTCAGATCGAAGCCCTTAGTTTGATTCTACGGCTTGCGTAGCTCAAGAAATGTTGGACTATATATTTGATTTCTGCAAAAATCACAAGGTTTCGACGCAAAAACAAGAAAATCGGCTATATCTCACGGTAGAGAAAAGCTAGAAACTTGCTTTAAAAAGCAAAAATGCGAAGCTCAATGAGATGTTTCGAATGAATATATATAGTCGTAACTGCATAGCACCTGCCAAACGTTCAGAAATTGGGAAAAACCACTCTGACCGGAAATCTCGAATTTTTGAAGCGGGATTGCGCGGAGGGTGTTAGAACGCTAAAACAACTTATTTCGGGAAGTTTCATTAAACTTCATCTTGATTTACGCCGCCAAACAACAATATGTGGCCAAAAGGAATCACCACCTTAAAATTTAATAGTTTTAATTGTTTAAATCGTTTGGGCTAAGTTTATAACTGTTTGTTTAATAATTAGTTAAGTGCGGAGATCAACAGAATTATTAAAAAATTATGGATGGAACGAATAGCAAGGGGTTTTTAAACATATTTTGAAGAAACGTCATTTAAAATTTAAAAATCCAGATGGAGCTGGCATTTTTTTAGTGGGGGGGATGGGCCCCTCCCACTTTTCGGTTCCCCCCTCCACTTTTCGGAGCCCCCCCCCCCACTTTCGCCCCCCCCACTTTTCGGCAAGCCCCCACCCACTTTTTTGGGGGTCGACCAAAAGTGTCAAAAAATTAGGTTTTTGAGGTCAAATTTTCAAAAATTTTCTCAATTTTTAGCTAATTTATGGACTTGGGTCCCACAATGATAAAAATGTTCGCCTCACCAAAAGCTTTCATTTGATTCCATTCTTGGCCACTTTTCGAAAAATCGATTTTTGACCATTCTGGACCGGTCTGGACCGGTCTGGACCGGTCCGGACCCTGGTCAGGACGCCACAGGTCGCTGGGGCCACTTTAGAGGGGTCCCACAATGATTTAAAATGTTCGCCTCACAAAGGGCTTTTATTTGATACCATTCTTGGCCACTTTTGGAAAAATCGATTTTTGACCATTTTGGAACGGTCCGGACCCTGGTCAGGGCGCCACAGGCCGCTGGGGCCAGTTTAGAGGGGTCCTCCAACGACAAAAAATGTTCGCCTCACCAAGGGCTTTCATTTGATACCAAACATGGCCACTTTTGGAAAAATCTATTTTTGGCCATTTTGGGCCTGGTCCACGGTCCGTACCCCTGGCCAGGGCGCCACACGGGTCTGAGCGAAACCTAATATAGCCTATGTTGTGGTGCTCCCGCAGCCTACCCCACACGCCCAATATGAAAGCTGTACCTGCAGCGGATCATTCTATGGAAGAGGTTAAAGTTGGACCTGCGACACGGCAGGGGCCCACCTCCATCAGGGTGCCCCCCAGCCCCACGGATAGGTGATAGAGCAAAACTAATGGGTCATTTAGATTCACCATATAGGGGTTCCTATTCGAATACGAAACCTCAGCCCAGCAGCTCTTATGTATAGGGCTGCCTACTCCGTAGGCCCAGACCCCCCCCTTTTACACGTTAACTAGTGACCCCTGGCCAGGGCGCCACAGACCACCGAACAGCACCATCTCGCTTCCCGGAGATCTTCACCATGGGGCAATGCTATAACCCCAATATGAGTACCTGGCTTTGAGCCGTGCTCTCTGTGGACGAGTGCAAATATTTTCGGACTTAGTTTTTTTCCGGGGGGGTCAAAAATCGAAAAATCCCAAGACTAAGCAGACCTATAGGGGGGTCGTAGAGCCTCCAAAACTGATTTCCCCTTAAATGGGGGGATTCTATACAAAAAAGGACCAAAAGTTCCTAGGGGGTCGAAGCCCTACGAGCCCTAGGGTGGGGGGGGGGAAATGAGGAGAGAAAACACGAGCTGGGAAAGGGACTATTTTTCATATCTCGAGATTGGCTCGACCGATTCGGCTGAAATTTTCACAGCATGTACCCCTGTCCACAGGCTCTTCACACAGCGAGTTTGAGCCCGATCGGTCCACTCCTCCCTGAGATATTAAAAAAACCATTTCCAAAAATTAGCATTTCCCCAAATTTCCCTATTCTAGGTAGTGCGCTGGCGCGCACTACCTGATTGTCAGTTAAACGAGAAACTCATTATTTTTGAATTAAACTGGCCAATTTAAATATTTCAGCTAACAGCTATGCTCTTAATTACAACAGACCACTGTTCTTTGTTGCTACAACACTGAAGCCCTGCTTGCTTTTGCCCCAAGGACAAAACATGCATGGTGGCATATTTTTTTAAATGGAAGCTGTAGCAAACGAACTTTATACTTACATCTAAAATCCAAAGTTATAAAAGAATAACAAAATTATGCACACGGGAGAATTATTTGAAAGTTCTCACTCCTCCCTGCAACTAAGGTAACTGGCATTTGTGCCCATAGTCTGTTGAAACTTCGTTTGGACAAAATTTTTCACAATTGCTTAGTTTGGATACGTCGAAAAGCTTATAAAAGTGGTCAAATGGCGTTTACATGCTGAAATATTCGTTAAGACAGGCTACAAATGTTATAGAAACAAATTTTGAGACGCTCCGACATGATTAAGGCAGCGGAAAAAAAGTCGGAAAAAAACGGAAAAAACCGGAAAAAGTACCTATTTTCCGCTCGACTTTTTTCCGGAAAAAACCAACCCTAATATATTGCAATTGCAACCATGCAGAAAACATTTGCATATTAATCAGAAAACTCCAATAACAAAGTATATAATAATTATACTGAGATATATATAATTATAAGCTAAGGAATAAAAAGCCGATGTTCTAAACAAATCCAGCTTTGTAGCTGATGTTAACTGCGTTCATAGCCAAATACAGCCAGATTAAATTTTACAATACGAAATTTCTACAAGAGCAGTAATTTTCATAAAAATTATTTTAATCTTGTCTTAGAAACAGAGCGAATAGAAGTAAACTAAAATTGTAATAGATACCTCTTGTTTTCTAAAAATGTCAATGGCTTCATTATTTTCGCGACAATTTTACATATTGCGTTTTGGAAATCCTGCAACTTTTCCTGGAGGTCTAGTAAAGTTAAATGAACTTTTTGATTATGACTAGAAATTATCAGGCAAGCCAGATAAAAAACTAAACACATTTCTGAGTTATTTTGCTGAAAGCTGTAAGAGCAGTTTTTGGTGCTCGCAAAAATTTCGTGGAATCAATTTCTATCTACTTCTTCTTCTACTTCTATCTACTTTCTTATTTGAAAACTCAGCTTAATTAAGAAATTAAATTTTATTTGCCAGTAAATCTCCTTTAAAAGTCAACTTGCATTCGATTAAATTGTTCATCGAAATTCGTATATATAACGTAAAAATATAGATTCCGTTTATTCATCGAAAATGTGCTCGAGTATATATAAATATAGCACATTCATACCGTGTATAAGTAAAATTTTAAAGCTATAGTAACTATGCGATATGATGAAATTCTCTTAATATTGCAAATTTGATGTTCTTGCATTGAAATAACTATATAAAATACAATACAAAGGTTATTACAATGTTCTAGTATATAATTACAGAAAATCGAAAAATTGCGCAAAAACTAAGCGTCAGAAAAAATTTTCGATTTTTGTAGTGTTAAAGAGCTGGTTCCGGTTTTTTAAAGCCAGTTCCGGTTCCGGTTTTTGGGAGTTCCGGTCGATCCAGATTGGAAGGCGGTCGCTCCAAAAAGCTCCAAGACAGTTGTAAGCTTATCCTGAACGAAGGAAGCGTCATATCGAGAAACGGATTTCATATTCGGATTCAGCAGATCAAATAAACCCCTATAAGCACATTTTTGGCAAAATTGGAGACAAAACATTTTTTGACCATCATCTTTACTGTGCTTAGCTAGGTTTTCAGGCCTAAAGCGGAGGGTTATTTCTTAACAAAAGGTTTGCTAGCACACTAACCAGAAAACCAGAGCCCTCGAAATTTACCCACAGTTTGCCCCTATTAGAGACTAACAATTGGTAAAAAGCTGGGATAGGCAGGAGCTGCCAATTTTATTAGATCGAAAACGGCGCACGGTCACATCGCAACATTTGGCCAAATTTCAAATTTTGACCTGTTATTGCTAGAGAAGGAAACAACGCTTGAAAGCTCGAAATGCTTTTAATATTTAGTACTAATAACAGTTAGCATTCGGGGCAAAAAGTTTCAGAATTGGTGAAACTGTTAATCCCCCAGAGTTCAAAAAGTTTTTTCAAAAAACCCACTTTTCGCACCAAAATTTCACTTTGGCATAGTGTTAGAATCGATGTGTGTCAGATATAATAATGACCACTACGGACTATTTAACCTTGATATTATGATAGCTAATCTCGGGTTTTTTACTGGGGGGTTGGGCTCCCCCACTGGGCTTATTCTAGGGAATTTTTCTTGGGGAGGGGGCTCTTTGGGGGGGGGGCCCTCGGGGGGCGAGTCATTCTGGGGGGGGGGCGAAAATTTTTCAAAATTTTTTCTAAAAACATGCTAAAAATAGCGCTATTTTTATAGTAATCGCCAAAAAAGTTCGTTTTTAGTGCAAAAATAGTGCTTAAATAGGCAAAAATCGACTAAAAATCTCCGGCGAAGCCGGAAAATTTTTGAAAATTTGGCCTTCTCAGCGATTTTTTCAGGGTAAAAGTTGGTACCAAAAGGGGCACCCACTTTTTTTGGGGGGGGGCGATTTTTGGGGGGGAAGGGTGTTTATGGGGGCCCCCCACCCCCCCCACTAGAATAAGCCCAGCCCCCACACTTTTTGGGTTCCCCCCACTCGTCCACTCCCCCCCCCCACTTTTTTGGGCTTCCACCACTCACCCTAAGGTGCCCAGAAATTGCCAAATTTTCAGGATTTTTGGTCAAAATTTTCAAAAATTTTCCGGCTGTGCCAAAACGTAATTTTTGAGTACTTTTAAGCTTAATTATAGCAGTATGTGTAGAAAACAGGCTTTTTATACTGTATTTTTGGCATTTTTAGCTCATTTTATTCCCCCCACTTTTGGACCTCCCCCCACTACTGTGGGGCATCCCCCACTCTTCCCCCCTAACTTATTTTTGCCTAAAAAATCCCAGTAATCATATGCCAAAAGGTAGGTCTCTGAAAAAGTTGGGCAAAACCGTTGGTTGCCCCCCTTAAGCTTGGACAGATTAAACTTTCTTATATTGGGGTGCGGTGAACGTTCTTTGACCTTTTGGACATTTTTGGCCGCTAACATAATATACAAATTTTGCAAAATGCAAAATTTTAGCTTTCGTTAAAGTAATGTTGGAAAGTATATAAATATTGTAAAGTAGGCCAGAAAAAATTAAACTGGTTTGCACGATTTCGCACTCGATTGGCAGTGAACTAAATAACTTGTTAAATCAGTTTGGAACAAAATTCCAAATTGCCAAATTGCCAAAGTCAGCACAGCACACCATTTAAGTCTAATTATCATAGGGGTCGCGGTAGCGACCCCTATAATATGAGTGAAAATGGTCGAATGACCGTGTAAAACAAGGCTGCGCAGAAGCTGCGCAGATTCCTGCGCAGATCCTGCGCAGATTATGTGCGCAAAAAATTGTACGTGTCGAGTTTAGTATGTGTGCGAAGTTTCATCCCCGTACCACTTTCCGTTAAAAAGTTATGCCAAAAATCGCTTACGAGAGTGATGTTTTTTTTTCCGGTTCTCCGCTTTGACGTTTGGTAAGGGGGTTTTGTAGCTTTAATAACAACAGATAGAAAAATTTTTGCCTATGAAAACCATATATATTCTTGGAGTACGCAACAAAAATAAGCCGATAGGCTAGTTTTTATGCCTCCCAGAGCCGGAAAAAATTTTTGGTGGGGGGCCAAAGTCGGCCAAAACGCTAAAATGACCAAAAAGTATGCTTCAATGTCACCTTAATAAGTCAGACTGGGCTATATATGGGGCAATACTGCCTATATGGCTGAATAGGACACATATCAGGGTCGTTCAATTGCTATATGATTTTCCGGCCGTGAGCGTAATTTTTGGGTACTGGCCTGCCAAAGTTGGTGAATTTTGGGTCCAACTTTGAACTTGGTTTTTTCGCTTATTTTGCGACCTGGAAGGCTCAAATCGTGCATACAAAGGTTTTCTGGGACGGAGAATCGATTCCCGCTATCAGTTTTTCTGCCCGACTGACCCAAGTTGCTGGGCTGGTTCCACTTTGCCGTCTGGAGGGTCATGTCGGCAACCGCTACCTGGAGGCCCATACTAGGCTCTACTTGGCCTCTCAAAACTTTCTCTATAGGGGTTTTCTGGTGCGCCCAGCTTATTGCCGGTGTCCGTTTTGCCGTCCGACTCATCCATCTTGCTGGGCTGGTTCCACTTTGCCGTCTGGAGGGTCATGTCGGCAACCGTTTCCTGGAGGTCCATACTAGGCTCTACTTGGCCTCTCAAAACTTTCTCTATATGGGTTTTCTGGTGCGCCCAGCTCATTTCCGGTGTCCGTTTTGCTGTACAACGCACCCATTTTGCTGGGCTGGCTCCACTTGGCCGTCTGAGGGGTCAGGTCGGTAAGGGGTCAGGTGGTCCAAAATAAAATTTTTCAAAAGTGGTCAAATTTGGTACCACATGAAAGCCCTAAGTGCGCTGAGCAACTTTTGTCATAGAACTGCATGCTCAAAGTGGCTGTAGAGTGCTGTGGTGGGGTGGGGTGGGGACTTAGGCGATTTTCGGTCAAAAATGAAATTTTTCAAAAGTGGTCAAATTTGGTACCAAATGAAAGCCCTAAGTGAGCTGAGCAACTTTTGTCATAGAATTGCATGCTCAAAGTGGCTGTAGAGTGCTGTGGTTTGTGGGGGTGGGGACTTAGGCGATTTTCGGTCAAAAATGAAATTTTTCAAAAGTGGTAAAATTTGGTACCAAATGAAAGCCCTAAGTGAGCTGAGCAACTTTTGTCATAGAATTGCATGCTCAAAGTGGCTGTAGAGTGCTGTGGTGGGGTAGGGTGGGGACTTAGGCAATTTTCGGTCAAAAATGAAATTTTTCAAACGTGGTAAAATTTGGTACCAAATGAAAGCCCTAAGCGAGCAGAGCAACTTTTGTCATAGAATTACATGCTCAAAGTGGCTGTAGAGTGCTGTGGTGGGGTGGGTTGGGCACTTAGGCGATTTTCGGTCAAAAATGAAATTGCATGCTCAAAGTGGCTGTAGAGTGCTGTGGTGGGGTGGGGTGTGGGGACATAAGCGATTTTGAGTCAAATATGAAATTTTCCAAAAGTGTCAAAATAGTATCTGCTTGCGCATGGTGTTCGGAAATATATTATGTTGGTTCTTTTTTGCGCATACATATGTAAAAGAATGGAAAACAAGAACCAAAAATGCTCCTTCGTCGCATGTAAAATACATATGAGTACTCTCAGGCAGGTTGTACAAACACGGAAACTAGCCTGTAAAATGCATATGAGTGGCGTTGAGGTTGTAAATTAAGGAAAACAAGTTGCAACGGCTTAACATATGAGCCTGTCCTACAACGAGGCTCATATTGGCGTCACAGTGCAGTCTTCTTAAAGATCATCAGGCCATCATATTAAAGAAAAAACGAATGAATAGAAATAATATGTTAACATTGTGGCCTGAAAGAAATGGACTGAACGAAGTGAACTGCGACACCTCAAGTTGAACTGTATATACGTACATGCAAGCTGATGTTTCCCGAAACACCATGGCACCTACTATTTCCGGAAGCACTATAGTACACCTACTGTATTCTCGGAACACTATGGCACACTACTCTCACATACGTAATGCTTTCCCCACTTGGCTCTGAGTCAGAGCGCAGAGTGGCATGCCGTATAATGCGTATACACAGTATAATGTCTTAGCGACAAGATGTGTGAAGGACAATTTTGTAATGAAAAGCTTTACGTGCTATTTATATGAAGGTCAAATATCGACAAATTATATTATTATATACGCCAATATGAGCCTCGTTGTAGGACAGGCTCATATGTTAAGCCGTTGCAACTTGTTTTCCTTAATTTACAACCTCAACGCCACTCATATGCATTTTACAGGCTAGTTTCCGTGTTTGTACAACCTGCCTGAGAGTACTCATATGTATTTTACATGCGACGAAGGAGCATTTTTGGTTCTTGTAGAGCTTATGGTGGCGGTAGATATCTTTTTGTTCAGTTCTTTTGTGGTGGTTTTTTGAAACGCTATAACTTTCGCAATTTTTGGAGTTGGAAAGAGCTTTATACATCGTTTTAAAGCTTATATTCTGTACATTCACATGAGCTTACAAAACTAGCAAAATTAGCACAAATCTAGCAAAAAATTCTGACACACCGAGATCTGACAGGCTGAATACAGACCATAGGTTTTGAACATCGATTTCTCAAAAGTGTAGAATCGGCTAAAATCTTTTCTTGTGCCATAATCTGAAAGACATATGGGCCGAGGAACATTTATTGAGATTTGACTCAACAAGTCTCAATACTCCAGAAAATCCGGCAAATATACAGTGACACGAAATTTCGCAACTTTGTATTACGTACGTTTTCTCGCAACTCACTGGAGGATCCAGGATTTAATGACGGGGCGGTAAAATATTTCACCTGGGGGTCTGGGGGTCATTTCATGTTTTTTCTTCATAGATGCCACAAATATGCCGTTAAAAATCTGAGAATTCGGGCCAAGACGCAAAATTTTTTGGTTTTTACTTTTTCCCTATTTTTCTCCTTAATTTTTCTTACCTTCGAAACGCGACGGGGGGGGGCGGCCGCCCACCCCGACCCCTCCCTGGATCCGCCACTGTCGAATTGGAGATGTTTTAGCTCAAACCAAGAAAAACTCCCTCCGCAGTAGTGCGAGTTTTCATCTAGCCCAAAATCACGCAAAGCCATTGCGTAGTTTTTGAGAAATCGATGTTAAAAACAAAATAATCGCAGTTTTGCCCAAATAGTTTTTCGTCCAAATCTCTAGCTTAAAACAACAAATCCCAGCAGAGTTTTTTGTGCATATTACTGTGCATATGCACACTTTTTTCCCAAAATGCACACTCAAATTTAAAAATGCACACATAAATGCACAGTCAAATTTTGCTTTCGCTAATCACAAAATGCTCTAAAAATTTCCAGAACTTTAAAATTTAAAAAAGCTCTAGCTTTTAGATGGGGGCTCCCGCCCCCAGACCCTCGCTTTTCTTACGTACTATTTTTTGGTCATGGCAACGTCGCAACGACCTTTCTTTGTTTTATTCTTCTTCACTAAAGCCACTAATTATTGAACTATTTTTGCTTTAGGTTGTAAGTATTTATACTGTGTACAATATACAAAACAGTATACTCTATATATATATATATATATATTATATATATACGTATACGTATACATAAATACACGGCTGGATTAAGGCAATTTCTCTTAAAGTATTTTTTACAATTTTCTTCCTCTACAGCGGTTCGACGCGTACAATGCTAGCTTTCTTATTGTCGTTTGTTAATCTGTTAAAATGGTAAGAAATTGTTCATAAAAATTTCTTTCTTGTCCAAAATTCCAAAAAAAATAGCAACCTGGCATCAAAAATTATCATTACAGCGAGGAATTCCAGTTGAAGTCAAAAATGAGTAGAACACAAAATTACGGCCAAAAATGTGCGCTATAATTCAAAATAAGCAATTTTTGAAAATGCACACATTTTTTCCAAAATGCACACTATTTTTTAAAAATGCACAAAAAATGCACACTTGTCCGCAACCAAAAAAACCTGAATCCCAGCTAATACTCATTGATAAAATGGACAATTAGACCGCGTATCGACTCAGTATAAACAAACAAAAATTGTCGGTACGATTTATTTGGCAGTAATTTTGAAAAAACAGATTTCCTCGAAAATGGCCGTTTTTCGACCCCAAAAATAGTTTTCGGCTTAAACTGACATAACCACTAGAGATAGCTCAAAGCTTGCAAAAGCAAAAATGTTCGTGTTTGTGCCATCTTTCCATCCATAAGAACCAATCTGATATATCGACTGTCTACTGAGAGTATATATATATAATGCCAAAAACCGAAAATTTCGTAACTTTTCACCTAAAATGTGGGACTGGAATGTTAAAAATGTTAAAGAGCACCAGAAAAGTATATTTGGAAAGATTCATCCACTTTCATAAAGAATTGAAGCCTATAGGGTCAAATTTACACAAAAGGAAATCACCACCTTAACATAAGCACCTTTGTGTGTTAATACTGTAGTAAAAATATTTTATTTAGTTGTATGGCGGAGGGTTTATTCACTCAGGGCAGATTCACTAGAATTATTGTTGCTCATCCCTAATATTCAGAAAATATATACTACAAATAAAATCAATCTAGAATCCACTAGTTCCTAAGCATGGTAAATCATAACATTTCGAAAAAGTGAAAACCAAAAAGCAGAATCTGTGAACCTTATTTTGCTGAGACTTTCCTTATTACTCGGATTTGAAATTCACCCAGTGTGATTCCCCCCCCCCAAACGAGATCAGCCGTGAAGAATCACCTGCAGTGCAAGCAGATGGAGAATAGAAAATTTTAATTTTAAAATAAAGATTTCGGAATCTCAGGGCCCAGGTCCTAATTTTCATGTTTCTAGTGAAGATTCAACACAATCGTAGCTTTAGAGCTAGATCCAAGCTTGGCAGGTCATTATGAGCGTTATGAGGACACTACATTTACAAGCATTTAAGTTAAGTTAAGTATATACTTATTTATTCCAATTGCTAGTAAATACTGAAGTTTTCAGGTGGTAAAAGCTGAGAAGAATTCTAAAAATAAGCTTTAAAAGCGAAAAAATTTCCCCAACCACAAATACCGGGTCAAGACCGGGTCAGAGCTCCTGACCCAGTCCATATAGTGACCCGAACTGATCCGGTGACCCGGTTCATCTCTGGCCGGCACCTCCGCCCACTGTACAAAAAAAGCCAGGCCCACCCAAACCCTCAAAATCCGCCTTCAACACACACGTCTAGTCATGTCATGCCAGAAAAGGTACTTCTGCTCTCTCCATTATATACCTCATCTCTCCAGGACGGAGAACGGGCCGACAAATCACTCAAGATGGTGTTTAAGCAGAAGCTAAACTTTTCCCAAACTGGAATTTCTAAAACATAATAAAAGTTAAATAAGCGAAATACAAAAAACTACATAGAAATTCTATTTTAAGACTGGCAAATACGGCATTACAAATTTCGCAGTCTTCGCATAGCTCTTTGATATGAAATCAGCGATCCGTTCGTCCCCTTTGGCCTCCACGCTACAGGTCGTCCACAAGATTTTGACGCATAATATTCAAATCCAGTTCTCCAAAATATCCATGAATTCCGTGAATTCCATGAAAGAAAAAATATAACGCTTAAATTTCGAAAAAATTCAGGCAATCGGCGGGAAATTGACTTCATTTCTACATAATTTTTGTTTTTAAAAACTTTTCCATAGCATTTTTAGATTTATTTACTTCTTCAGTTACTTCTTCAGGTAGGCATCCGATGTGGATGATTCAGCAGATAGCGGTGAACGGATCGCCGAAATCCCTACGGTATTCGCTGGTGCATCACTTCGTCTGGTAGACTGTTCCACAACCTTGTCGTAAATGGTATAAAACTGTTCTGGTGGTGGCTTGATCGTGACGATGGAACTCGTCGTGCATCCAAATTTGACGTGAGTCGAGATGATAGCCGAGGCCTAGTATAGATTTGCAGAAATATTTCAACTTCTGGGGGACTTCGCCCACCATTGATGCTCAGATTGCTTTTAGCTGCGAGGCTCGGCGAAGCATTGAATAAGATTATGATATAATCTTATTCAGTGTTGTAGCTGACCGGGTGGTGGTACTGCTCCTCCTCCTGCGCGAGTCAGGGGTGGTTTGGGTTCATCCAAAAAATGACCCCCTAAACTTTTTTAGGTCCTCCCTCCATCGGAAAAAACTTTCAATGTGCACCAACTCATATATTGTTTTTTAAACTCCAGGTTGCGGCGTGCTAGCTAGCAGCCAACCATTTTACAACTGCAGCACTCCTGGGAGTTGAAAATTTCAGAAATGGAAATCGCCGCCACAGAATAAGAAAAACACTACGTCATATATATACGTACTTTCTAGTTTACCACCATCGGTTTCCACGAACTTTAATGATGGCAGCAGACGTAGGACATTCAATAAGTATGGAGCTAGCGAATCCACAAACTAAAACAATATAACCGACTACTCTGTATTCAATATCATCTGGCTTTTTCCTAAGGGGGAGAGGTAGAGGACTATCCAAAAATCGCCTCCCCCGACACTTGAAACCCCCTCCCAAAAAGAATCGCTCAACGGGATTCGGGCCTTCAGCTCCAGAACCCTAAAGCGTACGGAAGAATAGAGAGCTGAAGATTTTTGAAAAAATTTTCGCCGGATTATTAGATCTTTGTTATAGCAAGGTTAACAAAAAATCATCCGAAATTTTAACAAAAAAATCACCCCACCCTGACTCACAGGAAAGTCGCAGCGACCCAAATTTTTTCATGGTGATAGCCACACAATCTCGACATTACAGCCTGTAAGTTTGAGCCCCTAAGCCATCTCCATGCGTTCAGGGAAGACCTTTAAGTGAGGGTACCCAAAAGTGACCTCAAAAACGTTCATGACCGAAGTTCAAATTTCGGCTGCTATTTACCAAGGGAAAACCCTAGGCAGCCCATATATATTGTGCATATGACAGGTTCTGACTGTGGGCTATCGATACATATATAGAAGTTCCCAGTCGGACCTCTGAGCCGTCCTGGGGTGGATGATTTTTTTGTTAAAATTTTAACAAATAAAAAATCATTTTTATGTTTTGTTACTGAAGTCAGAACAGCAGCTAGAGCAAAACTAACGTCAAATTCGAGCTCAGCGACCTCGAAAACCCTTATAGCCGTGGTTTTTGAGGTTGCCTGACACTTCTGGAAGTCCAACCTGGTAACCAGCCGGGCCTGAACCGTAAACGTTATCCCAGAAGTCAGTATTAGGCCATATACCTAAAAACTAATGCCAGATTTGAATTCAGCGCCCTGGAAAACCCCCTAGGACATGTTTATAGCCACTTCGGACTGTTCAGTTGGTACCTGGAGGGTCCGGACGGGTCCGGCAGGGGTCACGTGACCATGGGTCACCCCAACAACATAGGAAGTTCTGATTTTCTCTGCCAAAATGCCTGGAAATAGGTTATAATCACTCACAAACACGAAAAAACGTTTTAGCCTTTAAAACGGCACTTTAGAGCCACCAGACTTCATACTGGACGCTGTCGGGGGTCACCAGTGACCACTAAGACTTCGGCGGGGTCAGTTGCATTAGTTGGAGCACTAGGCTAGCGATTTGGGGTTCTAAATACGTTATTTAGTGCGCTCTATCCAAAACTGATGAGAAAAAGTTGCTAGCTGCTCTCTGGGATCCGATCCGCCACTGATTTTTTTGTTAACGGGTGATTTTTTTGTTAAACCTTTAACAAAAAATCACACATTTTCGTCTACTGCTACTTACTGGTAGGTTGTAGAGCAACGAAACTGGCGTGGTTTTTAAAGCTTAGCCCAAGACCTATCCAAGGGTCCTCAAAGTAATCGATTTGGTTTAGTTTTGCGAAAGTTCCAGCCAAAAAACCGAATTTTGAGCATTTGCGGTTTCCGCGATATGCTCATCGTTTTCAGCGACCCCGATTTACTAAATAAGCGCACTACTAAATAGCCGAAAAACGCCATTTTAGACGACTTTTTTTGACAATTTTCGATGTTGGGACCCTCGAAAATTTTCTAAGTCGTAATGTTCGCGAGCCCATGTTTGACAGTGCAGAAACCGCTAGGAACCGAATTGGGCCGAAATAATCAATAGTGAACAGGTTCATGGTTTCGACAACAAGATAATAATAGGTAAAGGTCGCCCACATAAGGCATGTGAAAAATCCTTTGGTGAGTTACGGGACATAAAGCGTAAAGGAGAAACATCAGAGAAAAAACCCCCACCTAGAAGGTATATAGGTCTGAAAAATGAAAATTTTCAAAGTTCATTTTTTCCGGGCAAGTTTGGTATCATTCGAAAGCTCTTGGCCTGGGGATTTCAAAAATGTAAATATTAGCTCTTAATTCCTTACCGCTAATTAGTTACGCCTAATTAAGCATTTTGAAAACACGCAAAGTGCTTTTTTGGCTCATATTATGGGGGCTCTCTGAGCTCCCCCATGATATAT
>JASAND010006815.1:0-19299 GCA_030248195.1 Trissonchulus latispiculum
ATGGGTAGAGTAGAGTAGAGCAGAGTTGAGTAGAGTTAAAATTAACTCTACCCTTCTCACGAATGGATAGAGTTAATTTTAACTGCACACTTTAACTCCTCTCAACTGCTGGCAGAGTTAAATAGAGTTAAAATTAACTCTATCCATTCGCGAAAAGAGTTAAGCAGAGTTAATTTTAACTCTACTCTTCTCTTTTCACGAATTCGTAAGCAGAGTTAATTTTAGCCGATTAACGTAACGGTCATAAAAGCTGCTGAATTCAGGTAAACTTTATTTTGGAAGTATTTTAGCGCACTTATTATGTACCACTGCGTCAAATTTTGACTTGCTGACCTTGTATAGAGCCTAAATTTACTGAATATTGAATGACGACTCAAATTTCTTCGTGTTTATCAGCTTTACACTTTGTAGTTGCGAAGATGATTATGAAAACCAAACACAGCTGCAGTTCTGCATTTATATAAACAACCTTATACACTTTCCTGCTTATTGTTGTTCTTCCGAAACATAACGTAGATCATTCGTCCAAAACAGAATTTGGCATTTCCATGAAACGGTATCAAGTTCAAAGAACTCTCTTACATAGTTTAACTTAAGGTGGTGATTTCCTTTGGTCACATAAAGTTTGCACCATTATTACTCATTCATTACTTGGAGTTAAGAAGCCATTTTTATATCAAAATGAGCTAGACATTTTCTCTTTTTAATGCATACGATGAAACTAATGTTGCCTTTCTAAAATATTTTAACACATTTTAGAAGAAGTATAATTTTCCAGATTTTTTGCAGACTCAAGTAAATTTTTAGCGAGACATCGGGTATATATCATTCGATACCTCCATCAAATAGCTGGGGACGATTCTTTATTTATTGTAAAATCGCTCTTCCTTATAGAGAAATAAGTTGAAATGTGTGCGTAACCTGTATTTTGCCTACTTTTTCCAAATTTGTCAAGCGATTACCTTAGCCAGGAAGCGTAATCGGAGCAACTAAGAAAACGTCCCTGGGTATATTTGTGCCCAACACATGTATTAAGTAGCAACCCTCCAGCTTGCATGGTGAGTGCTCCACAATCTTTGGAAAAAAAATTGGACGTGTTTTTGCAAAACCTACATTTTTTATGATAGCAGCCTTCGGGATAGCTGTTAGAAGACGATCATGCGTCGGATAATTTGCCCCTATGAGACCTTCAGATCGACGCCCTTAGTTTAATTTTACGGCTTGCATAGTTCAAGAAATGATGGATTATTTGATTTTTGCAAAAATGACAAGTTTTCGACGCCAAAACAAGAAAATTGGCTATATCTCACGGTAGAGAAAAGCTAGAACGTTGCTTTAAAAAGCAAAAATATAAAGCTCAACGAGATCTTTGGAATGAATATAGTCAAAACTGTATAGCTGCTGCCAAGCTTTCAGAAATTGGGAAAAACCGCACTGACCGGAAATCTCAAAATTTTGAATCGGGATTGCGCGGAGGGTGTTATGTTAAAACGCTAAAAGAATGTATTTTGGAAAGTTTCATCAAATTTCATCTTGATTTACGCCGCCAACCAACAATATGTGCCCAAAAGGAATCACCACCTTAACGTTGACTTGACATTATAGTAACAGCTAATTTTATGAATGTAAGACAATGGCATAGGCATGGAGTCTGTCTAAAAAGCGGAAGCGGAAATGGAAATGAAAGCGGAAATGTGGTCTAGAAAGCTGAAATAAAAACGAAAACACGGTATAAATGTGGAAACGGAATTTTGTCTAAAAAGCGGAATCCAAAATAAGTCTAAAATGCGGAAACGGAAAAACGGTCTAAAACGGAAGCGGAAACGTTTAGTGTGTTCCAGACATTTCTCTCGCTAGACGGCGCTGTGGCACAGTTCGGGCATCCAATGAAAAATCTTAATTCGTTAGCATTCTGCCAATAATGTTTTAAGCGTGTAGTAAACTTGCTTTGATTAAAAGAAATGGAAATTTCATGAATGAATAAAATGAATCTATAATAACTGAAAGTATATAGATATATCAAAATAAAAAATACGAAAACGTCACGAAAAAATGCGAAAAATATATCTGGAGAAACCTGTCCACAATTAAACAATTTTTTGGACATTTAATGGATAACAATGGATAGGGATAAATTTATTAAGTTAAATTATTTTATTAGACATGCAAAACTAATCAAAAGAAATATCAGAAATCAAAATGGAATTGGAAAATTTTAATTTCTTCGCATTTAAAAAATTTCATTGCAGGATACAAAATCAATCCATAAACGAGTTTAAATCGAATATATCCGTTATGGAAAGATTATCCCAAATTCCGCTTTTAACGGCAACCATTTCTAAACTTACATTCTTTTTAGTTGTACCTAAGTCCGACTACAGTTTACTGGTGAAAATTACTTTTTGGACAAACAGAACTATATACACAGAGCCGATTATTCGATTCCAGTTCGATTTTAAGATTTTACCGGGAAATTGTTGCCCATGAAATGGGTGCTGGTATAATGAATTAATAATCGAAACAGACCCTGAAAACTGTCGAAGAAATAAGGCTGGTTTGGCTGTAACGGAAAAGCAGTCTGAAATGTGCATATATTTATTTGTGAACCTAAAAGTGCAGGAAGCGTTTCACTCTGCCAGTTTTCTCATTTTCAGTAACGATTTTACTTAATAACTATTTATTTGTTTATGCAATTACTATTGCATAATTCACTAAATATTTCAACATATAGGATTTAGCTTTTAGCATTTGGGTTTTTGGTTCTACAAAAACTAGACCGTAATCCTATTTATTTATTCACAAGTTTACCAGTTTCAACTTGCTGTTACTCGTTTTGGACCCTGATTCCGTTTCCGCCTTTTGGACCCGCTTTTCCTTTCCGTTTCCGCTTTTTAGACGGTGTTTCCACTATTATTTCCATTTTTAGACCCGATTCCGTTTCCGTTTCCGCTTCCGCTTTTTAGGTAGACCCATTGGCATGTTAGGTTAAACTCTACATTGTTACTGCACCCATGGTAGGGCCAGTACAAAAAGCGGAAAAGGACTGGAAACGGACTCAGCAAAAAGGTATAAAAAGCGGACTTGTCGCGGACTCTCAGAGATTGGTATAAAATGGGGACTGTATTGATTGGCTAATCGGGAAAAAGCTGACATACAGTATAAAAAGCGGACTCACATCTAAACAACCAAGAGCTGAACAAAGACCTTTAAGAGTCATGAAAAGTATTTTCCGGGCAGTCTATTCCGGAATCAGCGTGCAAACAACGAAAATGAAAGGTGAAAATAGGTCTGAATGCGATTTAGGAAGTGGAATTACGCCTAGTTTGAGGATTAGTAGATAGAATACAAAAGCTTCTTCTAAAAACTTTAATATTTAATTTTTTAATATTTAGTTTAATTTTCTTATTTAATTTTAATGATGTATTTTCATACTGGACAAATAATTATATTTATTAATTGTTTTTATAAATACTAATATTTATTTATTTATTTCGTTGACTTTCGTTTCGTTTTCCGTGCCTGCTTCTATTATTAATGTCTTATCCCAACTGCCCTTTTATGGGCAACCATTACCAAGTAAAATCTTAAAATCACGTCACCCAACCCTGTATGCAAAGTTCCGTGGCTTCCCGAAACAATTCTAACAATATAAACTTTCGTAGGGTCGGACAAAAATTAGTTAGTTAGTTAGTTAGTTTATTCCCAACCAAAAACAGAATTATCAAAACAAAATTAACAAGAAACTATAGCAAAGCGGCAACAAATATACCAAACCGGAAAAAAAGAAAAGTGTCTAAACACATTCTAATGTACGTGGCAAAGTATTGACAGGAGGGAAGGGATCAGGGCTGGGCCGATTGCACGGCCACTAACGCCCGGCCCCTAATGAAGTTATGAAAAGAAACAGTAGCAAACATATGCGAATTTAGAAACACATATGCGAATGGTTGCCCTTAAAAGGGCAGTTGGGATCAACTTTCCATAACCGATGTAATTACGAAATTGATAGAAGAATTCTGGGGTCTTTTCGATAGTACCCCCCCGTGGCCACAGGTCGCAAAACATGTATGTAAAAAATAAGTCTTCAACATGCTAATTATAAAAATACAAAAATTTTAAAATGTTTAAAATTTTATTTTTTTCCACTAATTCGAATACGCTGATCATTTTTTCTTCTTGGACCAATCTCCTAAAGTGAATCCATGAGGTTGGTTGTGCGGCTAGAACGAATTCTATTAGAAATGGTTGCCCTTAAAAGGGCAGTTGGGATAAGTGAAAGTCGGCCGCACAACCTTATGGGTTCACTTTAGGTGGTTAGTTCAAGACGTAAGAATGATCAGCGCACAAATTAGTGGAAAAAATTAGAATTTAAAAGAAATTAAAAATTTTTATTTTTGAAATCAGCATTGTGAAAAACATACCAAAACTAATTTTCAACTCAATCGGTAAAGTTTTGCGACCGGTGACCACTCAGGGGGGGGGGGGTGTAATCTGGAAAAGACCAGAAGCCTGTGCTCAAGTTATAGCTTTACCGGGTTAGGCCTTAATTCACTGTATTCACCAAAAAGCAGATTCAAAAATGGCTGTCCCTAAAACATAGCCGAAGATAGATATTGAGAATATTTTTGTTTTAACGACTGTACCCTGCGCAAAAATAAGAGTAATTGTAAGTGTATAAAAGTTTTCTGTGTTGAAAAACCGAAAAAAAAACCGAAAAACCGTCATCAAAATTCTGCTACGCACTAAAAATAAGTAGGTCCGCTAAATTCTGACCCAGTCCGCTTAATAAGATAAGTCCGCATTTTATACTCTATTTCCGCATTTATTCCGCATTTTATACCACAAGTCCGCTTTTTCAGTCCTCTTATTATAACCCCAGTCCGCTTCCGTTCCGCGTCCGCTTTTTGTACTGACCCCCCATGGTAGAAGTTAACAGCCAATCAAATGACAGCTAACGAAATAGCCAGTAACTTTAAACATTGAATGCTGTCTGATTGGCTACAGCAGCTAACCAAATTCAGAGCCGTTTTTTCAGACAGAAATGTGTGTAAATGTGTGCTGTTTATATAGAAACCTGTATCTATTTTATATATACAATGGAACATCAGCGACAGCCAAAATTTTGCAACTGCATCCTGTAAAATTAACGTGACAACAATTTTAAGCATATAGTAGCGCAACAAAGC
This sequence comes from Trissonchulus latispiculum, assembly GCA_030248195.1. Classification (NCBI taxonomy): domain Eukaryota; kingdom Metazoa; phylum Nematoda; class Enoplea; order Enoplida; family Ironidae; genus Trissonchulus; species Trissonchulus latispiculum. Next base: position 5,187 of record JASAND010006815.1, read on the forward strand.
AATAGCTGCGCGGTAACCATGCTTAAATAAAATACTTCAAAAAGTTCATTGTTTAATTACCTTTAAAATGATATAAAAAGTGTTTTAAAATGTCTAATATTAAGTGAGCTACGACAACTTTACAAAGGCTGTTCACTGATTACTGAAGGTTTTAACTCCCTCTAACCCGCGTAGTTGGAAGCGGGTTAAATTTGTATAGAAAAACATGAAGCGGAGTTAGCCAGAGTCAAATTTAATCCATTCGCGAAAAGAGTAGAGTTAAATTTAACTCCATACGTTTTTAACTCCACAAGTGATTCGCGAAAAGAGTAGAGTTAATTTTAACTCTTTTCATGAATGCGAGTAGAGTTAAAATTTTTAACTCTACTTAACTCGGCGAGTTAAATTTAACTCTATTAACTCATTCGCGAAAAGGATCGAGTTAATTTTAACTCTACTCTATCCATTCGCGAAAAGGCCCTAAGACATAAAATTTTTAAGAAACCCGAATGGAAAACGCGCTGCCTGGAGAAGTTTGAAGGAAATGTGATGGAAAACCCGCCGAAAGCGGGAAAATTTAGAGGAAAATGTTTTCGACGAGTTAAACGGTATTAAAGTTTTTATTCTCCGCTTATTAGCGAAAAATAAAAATGTATCCTGACCTTTCGGAAATGACCCGCAGAGTTAGAAACCTTAGAGTTCAATTTAAATATACCTTTCTCGCAATTGGATTAATTTTAACTTCCTAACGCCATTTACTATTAAATTTATCTCCCCCCCCCCTGGTAAAACGAATTAAAACGTTCAATGTTTTTCGTTAGTAATGAATATTGCAACGTCATTGCTAGCGTAATGACGCTCCAGTTTAAGCAATTTCAGCCAATCACTTACATCTACGGAATTTCGTTGGATTCTTTGTAATAAAACGAACTTGTTCAAAAGTTCTATATCCACATCTAAGACAACAAAATGATGGAATGAATGCAGACTATTTGGATGAAACCAAGTGAAAACTTATTTGCATAATTCGTAGTAGTAGTAATTAGTAGTAGTAGTAGTGTTTATTGCCAGTCAACCGAATAACAAACATGAAAAGTTAATCATAATTGAACTAATTAGCTATTCAAAAATTTCTTTTTTGAAATTACAAATCCGTGCTTTCAATAAAAGCACGGATTGGTAAATCCAGTATATTCTTACATATATATTAGTGACTGGTGGGTGACTGACGATGGTCGAGTTGGGCCGATTATCGACTTACGGAATTAATAAAAAGAAGACTGTCCGTGCTGTAAACATGCTATATAGCAACAATTACATTATATTAATTAAATTAATCTTACACTTCTGTAATTTTGTAGTTTTGTAATTTGTAGTCAGAACAGAAATCTGAATTACGTTGTACGGAGTTGAAAGGGCAACAATTAGAAGCTGATTCGGCACAATTCTAGAATCCATTGCCTCATATGTTAGTTAAGCAAAAATCCTTAGGATAGCAAATTGTAACATTTGACAGCAGTGCAAAATCTAAAATTTTAGCATTTTAAAGTACTACCCGTGGCAGTGCTCTTGCTGTGACTCATTGCATACAATCTCTGCTATATATCCCACCTAACTGCCCTTTTGGGGGCAATCATTGAAACTCACCGATTTCATATATTTGTGTATTAAAAAACTAAATTTTCTCGGACTGGGAATTTCTACAAAAAAACGGTGCAGCGGCATACATATTTCATTCGTGTGGTTGGAGCAGTATAGTATATCCTCAAAGAAAAATTGACCAGCTTCAACATATGACGGTTTAAACTGCTGATTTTTCGATATAGTAGATTCGCCCAATGTGCGTCATACCCCAAAGTGCGTCACTCAGCCGTTTAAAGTTATCTGGTGCACTGCAAAATGGAAGATATCCTAAAGTTTTTACATTTTTGAGCAGGTCTATTCAAGCTCTATGCAATGGTGTAAAAAATATTTCCTAAAAATTTTTTGACCGTGCACAATACTACAAAATTCAATATACTTTGAATAAAACACCCGTTGTCCGCCAAAGTTTAAGCAATGTCCCAAATTCAGTTATATGCACCTAACAACCTTAATACCTAACAACTTTTAAAGTGTCAGCTATCAAATTGTTCGTTAGAATCTGCTGATTCCAAAAATATAAACAATTCCTGATTTCGCCGTACTAGAACTGAGAAATTCCGATTTTACTGGAACCACTGATCAGTGCCTAAAGTGCGTCGCTCTAAATTAACTTTTTGTGCAAATATCCCTAATGTGCGTTCCTATCTTTTACGTGTAAATTTGCTTCAAATACATGCAAATACTGGCTCCATAACTTAACCTAAGACAAAAATAAGTGCAAAAATACAATCCTCGGAATAATTCGGAGCAATCTGATACCAAATTTTCTGTTTATATGGCATTTTATTTTTTTAGTAAAACTCGTTGTTTCGGGCTTTATTACATTTTATAAATTGTCAAAGCTTAATTTGCAACACATTCGCTTGAAATAACACAGTACTAGCATTTTAACAAATTTTTCGAAGATCACAGATTTTGCTGATTTCGACATATATTGTTAATGAACAAGCCAACTACCATATAAAAAATTTTCGTAGCATAAAATTGTAGGAAATGGCAGATATAACGTCTCAAAGTTTAGTTTTTTAATGCAAATCATAGGAGTTTTTAAATGACGAACTTTAAGACACGACCGACGCACTTTAGGGGACAATCTTTTGACGGCGAAAAACTGCACTTTTTTGGCAAAAAACAGCTACAACTTACGGTATGCTCTATCTAAAACAGTCAAATTTTAAAGGAATGTAGAAGTAGATGTACTTGACACTTCTGTAAAGTTTCATTTCATAAGCTTTGATCTTTCAAAAGTTACAGTTAATCAAAGTGAACACACTTTATGCGTGGACAAAAGGTGACGCAGATTGGGCGCATCTACTATAACCCGTTTCTCAGATATTCGTTTTTGCAATAATCCTTTTTATTATATATCGCTCAACATAGATTTTAATAAATCGCTTAGTCTGGAATTTGTGTTTAATACTCGCTTTAGCCCATTATAAATCGTTGCTTTTGTAACTCAGAATATAAGTTTTTCTTTTATATCATCCAACAAAAACAAGCTGTTCAGTCAGAAATTTCGGAAAATTCGAAAAGCTGGGCAACGGGAGTCAGAGATGAAACCGGGTCACCGGGTCAGGAGGTCTGACCCGGTATTTTTGATTGGAGGAAATTTTTTGCTGTTAAAGCATATTTTTCAGAAATTTTACCAGTTTTCACCACCTGAAAACTTCAATAATTACTCAAAAACTAGCAATGACTTCTTATGTTTATAATATTGTTAACTTAATCGTGTAGTTTCTTAAATGCTTATCGTTGTAGTGTCCTCATAATATTTGTTATGTCCTGTCAAGCTTAGATCTATATGTTTGAAACTACGGTTGCGTTGGATCTTAACTTAGAAAATCAAAATTAGAACATGAACCAGAGAGTCAGAAATCTTTATTTTGAAATCTAAAATATTCCATGTTGCTCCATCTACTGTAAGTGATTTTTCACCGCTGCTATCATTTTTGAGGGAGGGGGTCAGACTTTGTGTTTCAAATCTCGGTAAGAAGAAAAATCTCAGCAAAACAAGGTTCACAGATTCCTAGTTTTGCTTTGCATTTTTTCTAATTGTTATGGCTTACTATCTTTAGGAACTAATGGATTTTGGTTTGATTTTATTAATAGAATATTAATCTGAATCCTAGCCATAAGCAAGACTAATTCCAAAGAATCTTCGCTGAGTGATACCCTCAACCATACAACTAAATAAAATATTTTACTAAAGTAAATAGTAATAAAACACAAAGGTGCTACGTTAAGCTCTATAACTAAAATTAAATGATGTGATGACTTTGGTAAAGTATTTTGTTCCAATTTATTTGATTCAAAAAGTTATGTAGTTTACTTAACATTGAGTGGGAAGTCGTGCAAATCAGTTTTGATTTTTTCCGGCTTATTAACAATATTTGCTTTCCAATGTTACCTTAAGGAAAGCAAAAATCTTTCACAACTTCTTATTTTAGACACCAAAAATGTCCAAAAGCATCAAAAACAGTCACCGCACCCCAATATAAGTATTTATAATTTTTCCAAGCTTAAACCTGAATTTTCAAAAATACCGGGTCACCGAGTCAGGGGTCGACCGGGTCACCGGGTCAGCAAATAGTGACCCGGTTTCATCTCTGACGGGAGTGCACAATTCAACCCTTTTAACTGTTTTCGCGATTGTGTAGAGTAAATTTTAACCCTTCAAAGTTTAACTCTTTTAACTCGTCAATTTCTAACCCTACTCTATTAACAACATATTTAAAACTGTAGTTCCAAATACAGTTGGTAGGCTCACATTTTAAAATTTTCTTGACATTCACGGATTGTTTACAAGTGTAATTGTAGCCCATGAAGGCGTTTCTAAACCCCTGGCTTTATTTAGTCATTATATTTATTTTTTAGACGGTCGCAATGCCAATTTAATTTGACTTCAGGGTAAAATAATACCAGTTTTCACATGTTACTCTGAGATGTTATGCAATACTTGAGAACCCCCACTTATGTAGCTCTTGCAAATTGCATAATCAGAGTTAGTTTGTTTCTACTAAAGTTTGGATATACCGTTAGAAACTGCCTATTATACATCGCAAAATTAAAACGCCCTCAGATCATTTTACGATATGGAGATTTTACAGTTTTAGTAATTGCAAAAGTTACATACGTATATAACTTCAGAAAGTGAAGGATAGTTGTGACACTAGCGTTTTCCTTCATTTAGAAAAAAATTCACTTCTTGGCTTGAGTTTTCAAATCTATGAACATTACTTTCGCAGCTTCTCGCTTTGGTGTGAGCACCCAAAGATTTGTCGCTAAATTCATGTAAAAGCGGCAGAAACTTGGGTGAAGAGCTCTGGTTAGATTCTACATATACAGAGAGCACCACTGATATAGAAATTATCTGCTCTTCTCTCCTGGCTCCGTGGTGTAGTGGTTGCACGCCTAACTGCAGTTCGGGAGGTCCGTGGTTCGAATCCCGGCGGAGCCAAATCTTTACATACATGTATTACAGCTGAAATAATTCTAAGGTCGAGGGTTCTGCTCCCAAATAAGTAAGTCCCGTATTTTTTGATGCTCAAATGATTGTTACTACAGGCATCTCCAGGTCTCAGTGAAGTAGGCTGCTGTCTCACCCACCAGAGGACAGCTTCAGTTTACCAACGGCTGTGAATTAGGTGTGGAATTAGGTCAGTCGGTCTCGACATTTCTGTCTCAAAATTATTAAAATGTGATGTTAACTTTATGAACAATCAACGTAAATTTGTACTCTTGTGTGCGGTCCAAGGCCGGACTAGCTAATTTGTCACTCTCTTTCAAATTCGAGCGCGCAAAGTCAGTCTAGTGTTGAACTCCGGTGGGGACAGTCTGCCCTTTATCCGATTAGTTTATGCTCTGTTGATTCGGGCGGGGACCGAAGTCTTTGTCTATTGTTGGTGTCCTTTGTACGGTTTGTTTATTTTGTTTGAGTCTATTTTAAAGTGTTCTGGTGCATAGGGTGTAAATTTAATATGAGTAGTTATTTCGGATGAATATTTTGTGTAAATTTTTATTAAATAAAACTCGCAATATTTTGTTAAGTAAATCGTATTTTCAATTAGGTCGTTCTTTTCTTTCTGTAGGCTAGGGTAATCTGACGTTAGGTGTTTTGGCATGCACACACTCAGAGAACTTTTGCAATCTTCTAAATTTCCAGAAATTCGCTTGTCGGGAGTCACGCTCTAAGGAACCCCATCCATTTAGCAAGAGTAGATTAGAATAGAGCTATGGTATGCGTAACGTATTTTTGAGCGTAGAATTAAGGCGTAGCTGCTAATGCACCTACGGTAGGTTTTTGCTCTAGTTTTTATATAACTTAACTTTTTGCTTTTATTGTAAGCTTCCAATTCACAAAGAAAAGCTAAACCTGACAGTGGAGTTAAGGTTTATAAAAACACAGGTTTTTATGACAAAATTGCAGCTCCACTGGAACGTAGCTACGCTTCCAAAACGAAGCTACGGTTAGAGTAGACATACCGTAGACCCAAATGTAGCTACTTTTGAAAAATGGATGGGGTTCCTAAGAGCGTACTTTCTACAAGTTTATTTCTGTGATTTAAATTTGTTTGTTCAGAGATCGTATAGCCTAAATCTCTACAAACTGGCGACCGTTCTCAGGTGAGTAGCATGTCAGATTCTTCTCGTCCGGTTACCCGGGCCTTTAAACGAATTCGTGACGAAACTGTCAAATTATTTAGTGAATTACCGTCTCAACAGGCACCAGAACATGCTGATAGCTTTTTGAACAGAAATTTTTTGCAATTTTTGCCGGGGGGTCGTAGGTCGGGGGGAAATAGTCCCCACCCCCCAAAATTTTCAGAATCCCACTCCCCCCCCCCCAAGTTCGGGGTGTCCCCCACCCCCACTCCCTCAAGTAGTTGTTTTGTCCCCCCCCTCAAGCTCTATCTGGTGCGGCGGAGCTCCAGCTTAGCCAAGCCGGGGGCGAGCTCCCCCAAAATTCCCCCCACTCCCAGAGTCAAATTCTGGAACCTCCCCCAAATCAGCGGTTGGAACCCCCCCATCCCCCAATTTTTCGGGGGGCAGTCAGACCGCCAACGCCACCAGTGGGGCGGCGGGGTCCAGTTATGCAGCCGCCGCAATCAGGTTCTGAACTCAGGGGGGTGGGTGCAAATTTTTCGGGAGCACTGCAAAATACTTGGGGGGCCCCAGTGGGTCCGGATAACTCGAGTGTTTTGTTTTCATCCCGTCAAAATACGACTTCTCCCCCCACTCTGGCCCCGGAAAATTCTGAAATTTCGGGGGAAACCGCTGTTCGTGTGTTGGGGGGGACCAGTTTCGGGGCCCTCCCAGGCCGTTTCTCAGTTCGCTTTGCAGGCTCCGGGGGCGGTGGCCGCTTTGGGGGCGGTGAATTCGGCACCTCCGGGGGGTGATTCTTTGTCAGTTCAGCCGTCAGAAAATTCAAACTTTAGACGCAGTTTTGATAATTTTATTTCGCCTCGTTTTAATGTTGCCCAGAGTACGGCATTGGTCCGGGAAGCTATGTCGGGGGGTGGCCCGCCTGTTTCTCAGTCTCAGTAGAACCCTCCGGTCCCGGAGAAAATTCGGCAAAATTATGTGCCGGCGGGGGTTAACCTCCCCCAAAATTTGGGTGCCGTTCACCCCTCTCAGTCTCTCCCCGGTGCGGTGGAGCCACAGCTCGGCCAAGCCGGGGACCAGGCCCCTCCCCCCAAAATTTTCTTATCCCCAAAATTTTGCGGGTGCGGGAGAACAGGATGGGGAGTCTGTATATAATTCGGCCGTCAGTCAAGGGTCGAGTTCGTCGGGGTCGGAGGGGTCCGACCCCCCTTCCTCCGATTCTGTCATTTTTCATGGAGAACAGGCTAATTCCGGGGGTCAGCATGCACAAGAAACTATGGGCCCTGGATTGGGTCGCTACCCCCCACCGCTCCCGTCAGAGGCTCCAGCCTGGCCAGTCCCTTCCAGTACGGCCCAAAACGTATGCCATGGCGCACCGCCCTACCGTTCTACGCATTTGGGTGGTTTTCCCTACCTCGTGACCAATATGGGAACACCATCCCAAATCGGGAAACAGCGCTGTCGCATCTGCTGCTCCAGAAGACACTGGTGTGCAAGGGAGGAGCTTCCGCCCCTCGGGCCTATCATACTCGGCCACCCTCCCCCCCCCCACCGCTTCAGGTCCCTCCCCCTGCTACTCAGAATCCAGCATTGGTCTCACCAGAGAAAGTGCCTCAGAGGACGGCCCTAGAACCCTCGGACCCACACTATTACCCTATCAGGCCGCGCTCTTACGGGCAACATTTGTACGAGGGAGCCCAAGTCGCGGCCCCGGAGCAGCATCAGCGTCATCAATTGCCTCAGGTATGTTATCAGCCTCCAAACCAGTACTATCCGGAGGGACAATATTTCATACGTACACCGCCGAATTTTGACTACGATAAATTGGAACAACAGGTGTATGAAAATCCAGTGATCCAGGAGCTGGATAAGCATCATTTATGGGAAGAACAACATCAGAATCTCCCTCCTCTCCAGGTACCTCCGTACGCTCCTCAACGGGCCCCATTGAACCCGTATTATTTGGAGGAGATGGTGGCTTCTCACACTCATGCAGCTGATTTCGTGGCTACAAATAGTTCTTCTAGCCAGGCGGGGGCCTCGCGCCCTCCGGAGCCCCGCCCATCTGCGGTCGCCCTCAGGGAGGCCAAGGGTGTGGTGCCGGCTCCCACCGGGGACGGTCGCCCTCAGGGAGGCCCACCTCCGGTGCAACATGGTTCGAGCGCGGTGTCCCCCTCGGGCCCTCATTATCAGCCGCAACAAGTCTATGTGCAGCAGCCATCAGCTCCTCCACCTCCTCCGGGCCCCCCACCTCCACCTCCTTCAGTCTTTGTTCCGGTTCCTTATCCGGTCGATCATGTACGGAAAAAGTCAAAGGCCCCAAAAGCCTCACGTCATCCGACTCCAGACACAATGGAAGCCACGGATATTTCAGTTTCCAAATACGATACGACCTTGTTTCGCTATTATCTGGAGGTCCTGAGAGATGTTCATCGCAATGACCCCAAATATGTGTACTTTGAGGATTGGTTGCCTCAGTTTGAATCTGCTGTTGCGGTTCACTCTCTCCCGGAGAGTCAGTGGGGGCGCCTGCTATGGAACAAACTTGCAGGAAAAGCACAAATATTCGCCTCTCGGTGTGGCCCTTCGGTCGTGGAGTCATATCAGGGCTTTTTGGAATTGATCAAGTCACAATTTCCGAAGCCTCAGCTCTCATTACGTGAGCGACTCTCGGCGTTTGCCCACCGGAAACAGCTCCACGGAGAATCTGTTCGCCATTACATCTCGGAACTCCAAGCTATGGCTCTCGATTTGTGGGATTCACAGGAGGAGCGCGAACAGGAGTGTGTTCAACAGCTCTTTGCTGGAGTCCAGGATAAATTCGCCACGGCACTGGCCCCATTGTTTCTTCACGAACGGCCCACAATGCAGGATGTCCGAAGAGTGATAGACCGATTGGAGTCCCGGGAGGCCCGTGCCCCGGAGGGGGATACCCTTTCTTACGATCTACCGATTTATCATGTCGGGGAGGCGGGTGCGGAGAACAAGCACCTTCCTCCGAAGCCGCCTGATATCTCCACGGGTTCGAATTTGGAAGCTGCTGCCTCTCGCCTGGGTTTTCGTGAAATGAAAGATTGGTTTGAATCTCACCTCAAAGAAGCCCTGGCGCAGTGGGAGGAAGAAAAACGGAAGAAGTTTGCCACTCCATGCAAGTTTTGCAAACGTAAAGGCCATTCTCCGGATAAATGTTGGGACAGATATCCTTCTAAGGCCCCTCCGGACTACAAAACCCGCGCCCCTCCGGAGCGTGTGGATCATGTGGGCCATTCACAATATACGTATCCTACCCAATATCGGGGACAGCCGTTGCATCCTCAGCAATACGATTATTATCACACTGCAAACTACCCTCCGGCCCCACTTCCGGCCCATTATCCTACAAATCCACCTCCCGCTCAACATCCTCCTCTCTCGCCTGCTCCCGTTATTCCTCCGGCTAGCTCGATTGCACAGGGCGGCTATGTTATGGGTCAAAATGCACAACTCAACCGCCTCCGGAGCCGTCAACTAGCTCTCCGGCCCCATTTCAGCGTACTCTAGCTAGTGCTGGTATCCCGGATATAAATCAAACTTTTGTACGTGCTTCAGATTCTGGGAATGCAGGTTACACTGCGCCTCCACCTGCGGAGAGGGCGTCTCCAGTAGCCCGTGGAGTTACGGCAGAACAGGCAAACCAAATTTTGGGACATTTTCAGGTTGGTATGGTCTCTCCCCGGCCCGGTGGCAGAGCTTCGGAGGGAGATGACCCCTCTCAGCCCGGCCGTGGGGACCCCGATTCAGTAAATTCGTTGAATGCCGAACACTTGCATTTGACTATGACAGAAGCTCAGCTTTATAATGTTTTTTCAAACGTTGTCCATAATTTCACAACCTTGCAAGCCATTCGTAAAGAAACGTACGATTTCATGGAAAAATATTGTATGGCTATCTCGTCTCAAATTCAAGATATGGCGTTTCTTCTAAAACGGTTATGTCCGTCTCAGACAGAATATTATTCTATCATGCTTGTAGAGCAGCCCCCACCCCCGTCTTGGTCTGCTGGGTTTTCTCCCGTTTTGGGAGGGGGTGGTACCCCTTGTCGCTTTCGATCTGAAAATGTCTCGGTGGGAACTGAAAATGAAGAGCAAAATGTTCCAAAAGCTGTTTCAGAACCTGAAAAACCTTTATCGGTGCATTTAACATCAGTTGCCGTAACTTCGGGAGGGCTTTCAGGTCTCGAATCTGAACAAGTACCGGTGGCAGCAGACTACATGCCAGCCATAGTCGTCACTGCCGGGGGGACAAACATTCTGGCCATTATTGACTCCGGGGCATCCATATCCATTGTCAGTCCCCGGACAGTCAAGAGAATTTTGAAGGGGGGCGCCAATGTCCGATTCCATCATCCGGACCCTATCACCGCAGTGACATCTAACAACGCGCCGTTAAAAATTACTGCTAAAGTTTTCGTTAGTTTCACGGTGGGGTTTCACGGCGTTAAAGAATATGGGTGGTCTTTTCATATGGCCCCTGAATTTTCAAGGGAAATGCTAATAGGAACCGATTTCATGAAAAGTTTCCATTGGGATTTGTTATTTTCTACAAATGAAGTGAACATGCAAGGAATACACCACCCATTATTGTCATCCGCCGAAATTTACTCGGAATTTGTTACAAACTGGTTTGACGACGCGCCTGCGGTGATGTACGTAAATGTGGGGATACTCCCGTCCTCGGAGGTTTTGGCTCCGGCCCCCTCCTCCCTTTTTGTCCGGGGTGCTGGAGCCCGCTCTTTTTCAAAAGAGGGGGTAAGTGTTCATGAAGAGGAGGAAGGCCAGAATTTGGAAATTTTGAAAGAAAACACTACTCGGGGTAAGGCGCTTGCAACTCCCCCGGAGCCGTCTAAAATTTCAAAAGAGGGGGTGGACGACACCCCCCAAATTTTTTCTTCTGGTTTCTTGACGCCGTGTTTGATATCATCGGAGGATTTAAAAAGGCCATTACCGTTAATTTCTGTGGGATCTTCTGACACTGTACAATATTGGATTGAGTTGCCTCGTGTGCCACAGGTTGAGCCCTCCGCCGGTGGAGACGACTCGGTCTGTAGACCGATCACCTCCTCTGGGGGAGCCCCCGGGACGACAGAGCTTCAGCTTAGTCAACTCGGCGGGGTCTGGCCTCCACCTGTGTCCACTGGGACCTTGATAAAGGAGGATCCTGAGGTTCTCGAAGCCGGGGAGTGGGCACCCGTTCCAATTATGCAGGAGGCTCACCCGGGTAAACCGGGTTATACGTATAACCGGTCTCGTGATGAACTACCAGCTCTGCGCGTCTTACAAGTTTCAGAGGCCAAACCTGCGGCGGAAAATTTCTCGCTCACGGAGCTTGTCAAGTCTCCGGTCTTCATAGCTGCAGAAAAGCGTGCCCTCATGTTTGTTTTTGTCCCTTAACCGGAGTGATGTTGCTCCGGAGTTCATTAACTTGAACCGTCTGAAACCATTTTATTCGTAAATATTATTGTGGTCCGATTAATTTTGTCAAATTTTGTTTCTGTCTTATTCTATTTCTTTCCTAGAAGCAACTTTAAATCTTAGAATTTTCTAAAACGAATAAATTCCATCTCTAAAAAGTATGTTAAATTTGAACCTGTCCGGGGCCCAGTGCTCCGGACACGATTCAGGTCCGTGACCATTTTTCAAATCCTGGTACTATTGCCTGTTTTAGTTATTTTTAGGTCCATAAGTTTAGTAATACATATTTTAACGTACACTTTAGTTTTTAGCATAGCACTATAACCGTTTATACTTTATTATCTGCACCTTTTACGCACGGCTAACTCGTCACAGTTTGCCTTCCACCACCACTTCAGCGATAGCTTTATTTCTAATTTCAGGTACAAGTCTCCTTCGCTATTGATCAATTGTTTCCATGGGTAATGGTTGGCGATTGGCATTGGACCGTCTTCCTGAGTCAGAACATTCATGGATAATCACCCGGATATACTTAAGTTTTCAAATAACATTGGTAAGGATTGCTTTTTGGATTGCTAATATGCTTGGTATGGACGTTAGGGGTTGGCTGCAGACGGCCCAGGCGTTTTGGTACCGGGCATAGGTTAAATTTGATTGTTCCAATGTCGCACGCTGCACCTCTCAGATTTTAGCAGCATTTGGAAAACGTGACGAACTAGTTTTCAAACTTCTTTTTCAAAAGCGTTTATTTGAAAACATCTATTCCAATCAAAATTAAGGGGAGAATCTGCATGGAAGTAATTTTTGTTTTCACATTAATTTGTGCCGAGGTCGGCACAGCCAAAAATGAAACCGATCCGGGGAGGCTACAACTTTGCCTACAGGAGGCTCTATCCATGCCATTTCTAAAACTCGTAACGGGAACAATTTTCGTTCAGCCAATTTTGACCCCGGCCATTTTTCACCCGTATTCTGTTCACCCTTTTTTCCTGTGCCGACCTCGGCACAAATCGTCTAAGTGGACTTAAAAGTGTTCCCGTGGGCATAGAATTGTGCAGCAGACCACGCTGAATAAAATTGGCCAATCGGGAACAATTTTGGTTCGATTAATTGTGGCCTGGGCCAATGTCACCCTGCTCACCTGGTTTTGTGCCGACCTCGGCACAGAAAGGAACCTGGTTGCGGGCCAGGACTCCGTTGGAGGATGGCTCCCGGGTTACTGAGCACCACTAGTTAATTGTAATCGACATTGCTCGGCACTGCAAAACTCCAAAATTTGTTCGTTGAGACTCGGATGCATTCCGTAGCATCTTTACCCCTGGATCTTCATTTTGCACTCATTCTTCTCGGGCAGTTTTCAATAGTTAGTAGCTCTTCTAAAATGACCTTTTCTTGTACTACATGTTTTCAAAATTGTAGTGGTGATCCCGTTTCTTGGTCTGATGAAATCTTTTGAACTTTATTGGAGTATCTTTGAACTTCTTAGGAGGACATCCGGGGCCTCCCTCTCTGGTCTGTCAGGCACGTTGTGTGGTTAGGCATGTTGTGTTCTATACGTATATACACCTTTATTAAGTTGTTTTAATAATAATAGCTTTAACCTATAATTTTACTAGTTTTTGTGACTAATTGTTTTGTTTTGTGTTTTAGGCTCCTATCTCCTTTTTGTTACCGGTATGGGCCTACCCTCCCCTCCCCTGGATGTCTTCTGTGGTATTTGTTTTGTAGTCTTGTATTATGGTTGGGAGGTTTATTGTGTATAATTTTTGTATGAAAATTTTTCTGTTTTCTTTGATTAAAATTGGACTTTGGCAGGGGAATGGAGGGCCAAACTGGAAAGGGGTGGTGAGTCGTCGCCTCCTGTGGGAGAGGCGCAGTCGAAAGCTTCGGCTGAAGAACAAAAGCCGGGGGGCAGGCAGACCAGCCGACCGGTTCAGATCGGGATCCCGTTTTGTGCAATGCAGCAGCGGCTCATCATTAGTTCAGGCAGGGTGGGATTTTGTGTTGGCCCGTATTGGCTGGGGGAATCTATGTTTGTGTTACTAACCTCGGGGAAGTATTCTTGTGTTTACTCTAGAATGACTAAAGTACCTGATTGATCTTTTTATCTTTAAAAATTGAGTCTTCTATTTCTTTTGACGCTTCAGTTTCTTGTTTTCCGATAAAATTTTTACCCAAATTTATAGTTGATTCTTTTTCAACCTAAATCGTGCAGGTACTAGTTGAGTTTTAAAACTTTTTGTCCATTTTTAACTTTTAACTTTCTTTAAACAAACGATTCATATTTTTTATTAGGCAATAGTACTGGGGGTCTCCATCTTGTCGTTCCTCGGCGGGTCCGTGGTTGCCTTGTCGCCTGCGGTCGCCCCCGGAGGCTAAGGGTGGGCGGCTCTCAACCCCAACTCCAACTCAACTCAACGTTTCACTCCGTAGTTGTA